>JAKUCM010006397.1:0-28812 GCA_023374145.1 Lepidium sativum
AGTTCTGTGTATGCCTAGGAAGTGAACAAGCCTTAGGCGTCCATCTCCATCTCTGGTAAAACGAGTCAGGTCTTCCATTTCTTTGACAACTTAACGCAGAGCTCAGATATGGACAGCTTGAGTCATAGAGTGGATACGATTCGTCGTATGTCCATTTCCCGATCGAGTAATCACAGCTCTCTTCTCTTCTTTCACGCCTTGTCTGCAATGCATTGAGTGGATCGTCGTCTCCTGCTAGCCATAGCTCATCAAACTGAGACGAAGCTTTGCTAAGGATGAGACACAGAGCAAAAAACATGACTGGAGTGATTTTGGTAGCCATTGTGGTAACCATTGGAAACCAGTGAAGTGAGCAGTGTGGGCTTTGGAGAAGAATTATTATAAAGCTTGGGAAAAACGAAAAGTGGATAAAGGGAAAAAGAACGTTAATTACGGAAAGTGGTAGTAATTAGTAGAATTAGACTTTGCTTGAAATGATTTTCCGTGACTTGCGTATCTCCAGCATCCGAGGCAGGAAATGTGGGTCTCTATGAGATTTAAGTCAGTGGTTTTCTTTTTCTGGTCAATAATTTGATAGAAGAAAGTTGCCGAATTCTTACTCAAACTTCAACTGCATCCTACTTGGACTTTGTCGATTTAGTTGACAAAGAATAAAAGAATTAGATATCCAGCTCATATTTACTTAAACCCCAAATACTATTACGTAAGCTTCCTAAATCAAATTCTTGCAAGTATTTATTTTGTATGTAGACATTTAACTATTTCGCTAGAAAAGACAGTTAAAAGAGAAGAAAACAGTTATATAAACTAAAAAAACAGCAGAAACAAACATGAATATTTTCTTAATCAGAGTCAATTACAATATGTAGAGAACCAATGAATCAAGGAACAAACCAAGAAGTATCAGATAAATGAAAAAAGACATGTAGGGTTTTGTTATAGAGACCCAAAACTCTCCTTTCCACAAAAGGTCCTAAACAAACCAATTATCCACAATTACAAACCGAATTCAGGACCCAGCAATCTTCCTTACTTATACTTTTCAGTTAGTATGTAAAGGCGTATTATGCAACACCATTCTTCTGCAACTTCTTATTCCTCATTATGCTTACCAAATTTACATCATCCCCAAAACAACATAACATAATTAAACAGGTGTCATCATACTATGGCTTTGTTCTTTTCCTAATCCAAAAACTACAATAGGATGATCACTTAGATGATGCGTTTGAATGATACTTTTGGATAATGTTTTTTTCCTCATCCAAAAATTATATCTGCATAATTCATTTGGATGAAATTATGTTTCTTTGTACATTTGTGTAAATTAGTTGGATGTAATATGTAAGCAAATGACTAAAAAGACATGTTTGTTGTTAAATTATTTTTTATGATCTAAATTATATTTACAATTATGTAAGTATCAAAGTTATTTTAAAAATAACTAATAAAATTGTATATTAATTACATAATTAAATTTTAGTAAATAATTATATTATAAAACTTAATAAAATTATTATTTAACATTTTAATACAATATTTAAAACTTTAAGAGGAGAGAGAGTGTAAAAAGAAGAGAGTAAAAAATAAGAAATAGAGTAAATATGAGGTGATAAAGTAAAAAAAAAGAGAGACAATAAAAATGTGGAGAGAGTAAAAATGATGGGAGTATTAAAAAAAGGAGAAATAGTAAAAATGAGGAGAGAGATTAAAAATGAGGAAAGAAAATAAAAAGAAAAGAAAATAAAAAGAAAAGAAAATAAAAAGAAAAGAGAGAGTAAAAATGAGGTGGGAGACTAAAAAGTAGAGAGAGTAAAAATGAGGTGAGAGAAAAAAAAAATAAAGTAAAACTGAGGTGAGAGAATAAAAATTAAGAGATAGTAAAAATGAGATGAGAAAGTAAAAAAAAAAGAATAAAACATAAAAGAAATAGAAATGAGGAGAGAAAATACAAATGAGAAAAAAGAACAAAAAAAAGAAAGAATAGAAAAAGAGATAGAATAAAAGAGAGAAGATAGAGTAAAAAAATAAAAGAGAACAATAAAAATATAAGAGAAATTCTAGTATTTTGTTAAAATAAATTAAAAACATTTGTCAATATTTTTAAAAGTATTTTAATCTTTTAATAATTTTTACAAATCCATTTCTATCCAAATGAACCATCTAAACTCATTTAAAATTTTGTAAAATTTCAGATGATTTTATCAGTCGAGATTCGGATGATCCTACAAAATCCATTCTTGTTGATCATCTGAACATGAATCATCTAACCATGTTTGGTGGATGTGCATCCATGTCAGCCTTTTCTTTTCATCCTTTCCATATTAACCCAGTTTCATATATTATTTAAACTAATACAATCGTTTAATACCTTTAATTGACATTAATCAAGGTTTACCTTATAGCTAAGTAAGACTTTTGTTGAACAAGACCGTACTTTCGCCTCTGCAAACAACCCAAAACAAACAAGAGCAAAACATTACAATATGAAACAGAAGCTCAAATGAATAGAACACAAAAAGATGACTATAATACGGCAATGATGACATAAACTTAGAAGATGCATCTGCAAAGTTACCTTTAAGAACTAGATTTCTTACTAGACAACTCATGCTTGTCAAATCTTGCAGTCCATGTATCTGAACTGATCTGAGAAAATGAAACTTTATCCAACCAAATGCGAAACTTCTTTTCCTTCCTGTCCCCGTGTAAACTTTCCATTTTATCTATCCATTGATGTATTAGTTTCTGATGGATGAACAAATATACTTAGTGGACTCTGAAACATTACAAAAGCATACCAATTAAGTCAACTACTTCATCTTCGTTGGTTCCAGAGAGACCACAAAAAGGAGACACATCGATCTACTTTCCGCAAAGTAAGAACCTTCTTTTGGCGAATAAGAGCATGAGTAATGGTGAACCCCTAACACACTTACTGAGAGAGATTTAAAATTCTGCAAATACTTGTCAGACTTCTCCACCTCTCCACAACGCCATTTCTCATCAAACAAATAAAACTGAACAACCTCGTGAGCAGGATTCAAACTTTCAGCAGGGAGATTTTCAGAATCCCAAACATCTCTAGGAGACACACTTGGTCCCATATTAAACTTTTGCAAGACTTCTATGATACCAGCTCCACATCTCTCAGACGCATGGATTATTTTCGGGTTTTCCTTTGCATTTTCTTCATGCCATTGCAATAATTCTTCATGCGAATTGCAAACCTTTAATAGTAAAAAAGAAAAAAAAAAGTCAGGAAGACACAGTCAAGTCTGATTGATCTTGATAAAACAGTCTGGGAACTAACCATTACACCATACACATGAGAAATGTTGAAGAGGTCAGCACCGTTACCAGAGTCACCACAAACAAGTGTGTTTAATGGCTGCTTGCCTTCAATCTCCCACTTTTCAAGTAGATATGTCAAAGCTCCTTGTTTGCCAGCTCCTCTTGGTAATACATCAAAAGCAGAGCCATTGCTATAAACCAGCTTCACATCCACCTATAAGGATTACAATGTCATCAATATCAAAAAAGAACCTCAGATGAGCGAATACACACAAAATCTCACCCCACGTTTCTCTAATCGTCCTGGAAGAACCTTCAGAATTTCAACAACGTGTTCTTTGTGCACAAAGAAACTTACTTTATGCTCTTCTTGGCTTTTATCTGGCTATAACAGACAATATTACAACAAAGAGCTTTCAAAACACCAAATTGCTACAATTTCAGCAGGAGATATCAAAACAACTCAAATCAGATAACACAATGCAAAACAGGAATAGTGAACACAAACCTGTGGCTCAAGTTGAGGGAATTTACTTTTAGAAGTCTCCTCAACGACAATGTCTCTATTCCACTTATCGCTTAAACGAGCCTTCCAAACGTCATCAGTCACCATACCGTAAACAATTTCAGAACCCACAGAAGTTATGGCGATATCCAGTGTCAATAAGGGGTCTCTTCTTTCTGAGACCAGAGTAAGAAGCAAAAGACCTTCCAGTGGAGTAAACAAGAAACCAATCATGGCGAAAGTGAGTTTCCCAGAGAGCATTGAATGTAAGAAGATCGGTGTTTTCAGGGTCATCGTGATCCACCTAGCAAGAGACGTGGAATCTAAAGAGAACCAAAAAGATTGAAAATTCAGAAGAAGTTTATGAGAAGAATTTAGAAATTACCAAAATGCTCAAGATCAGTAACTAGCAAAAGTCGTGGTGGTCGCTCAGTCCTATCCATCAATTCCCAGAAAATATCTCTTCTTCTCCTTCTTCCTTGTCTTTTTGCACAACTTTTCTTTCGTACACTACTTATATTTGGTTTGACTTCAAAAACTTACGAGCATTAGATTCTTTTTCAAATGACTTTAAATATTTAAACTTTTAAAAGAAACAATTAGGTGCCGTAAGCACTTAAACTTAACGTAAAAGCTATATTTGATTGTAATTTCTTAAACTTGTGTTAATATTTTAAAAGTTATTTTAAAATTATTATTTTAAAGACATGAAACATAAACTGAAATCAACTAAAATTAGAAAAATTAAACTTGAAAAAATATTCTAATATATTCTAATGTATCTAAAAAACTAAATCAAAGTCGAACTGGAAACAATTTCAGAACCTGAACTCGACCTATACCGAACCAAAATATATCCGAAAATAAAATATATGAATAAGTCTTAAAACAAAAATACCGATTTAGAAAAAGTTAACTCTACAAAATACCATAATAGTCTTAAATCTATGTATCTAGAAAGCCAAATCTAAGCCCGAACTTAAACTAGAACAATAATTGAATTTGTATCCGATATATTTTTATTAATTTTTAGTTTTTTAAGAATTATTTTATTAAATTTTTATTAATATTGAATGTTTATATAAAATTTTATACCCAAATCCACCTCAAATCTATTAATATATATTTTTGAATTGATATATTATAATGTATATCAAGGCATTCTAATATATATACATGTAAGACTAAGTTGTTTTATTAGAAGTTTTTTTTTAAAAAAAATTAATAAATAATTTTGAACTTCTATATACAGTTTATACGAAAACTATTGTGTGTGATCCGTGAGGACAAGTGGAATCGATTGCAAGAGTGTTTGTGAGTGATCGATTGCACTATCAAAATCTACCTAGCCCATGATCTTCAATTTTACAGTAAAAACAAAATATCTAAAACAGACATAGCTTTCACTTTGCTGTGTTTATTAGTTTAGGTGTGGTAGTAACAAGAGTGATAATTTTTTCACTAAATTCTCAAAACCACATAATAGATTTGGAAAAAGTGAATAACAAAAGAAGAGTTTTGAGAGATTCTTTGACGCGGAATCCCGAAGTTGTAAGGATAGTCCTTGGTCCTCAAAGAATTTGAGTAACCGCCATCTTAGGTATATCAAACCTAAGATTGTTGTTGTTTCAACTCGCCTTCAATTAAACAAGGTGGTGGAACCACGGAATGTTGACTCGAGTAGCCCCCACTTTTAATATATTAAACTAAAGATTGTTGCTATTTCGACTCGCCCCTTCACGCCAATGGTTAGGAATGGCCACACAAGTGTGATAAAAATCACTTGATAAACCAGTATGATCCCTTGGATATGACACACCAAGAAAGATCGAAAAGTTCACAAAGAACAAAAAGAGAATCACTCTCAAATTTATTGATAAAAAGTTGGATCCTCACAAATGAGAATTACATGAGTTTATAAAGAAGATAAATGACTCTCTAGATTCCTCTAAACTTATTGAATGTCTTAAATATAAAGAGTAAAGACTACTAAGTAAATGACAAGTAAATGTCACAATTTACTATGACTTGAATGAGAAAGACTTTTGAACTTTTGGCCTCCAAAATATTATTTAGTCTTCCAAATTCGTCACTGTTCATGAGCTGAACTTTAAAACTTGATTTAGAACTTCTCTTGGACTTGTAGAAAGCTCAAAGTGTTTTGAACTTGGCAAGTATAAAATCCAATGGATTCCTTATGTTGTTCTTTGTCCAAAAGGCCTTGAATAAATCCACAAATGCTCTCCTTGATTTGTTTAACCCGTGATCTTGTAATTGGACCGACTGGAATCTCCAAAACTTTCTCGTGATCTTCATTGCTTAGCTCCAAGTTCTCCTTACCTTCTTTTCTGTTTTCCATGATCATATCATTCTTACCTCAAATTCCTGATGTAAATGACAGGAGATGATGGTCGAACTTGATTTTATTTGGATTTGATAACAATTTCCCAATCTCTGCTCTTGATTTGAAGTTGAAAACAAACCCTAAATTTGATTTTTCAGATTCGTAGTCATGATACTCAGAATTAAAGAAATTTTTTTTGGGCTTTTAATATTTTGGCTTCACCAAACACAAAAGAAATAACAATTTTTGAGGTACACGGACGATGCGGAGGAGAACTCGGTCCATCGAGTTATGATGCCGATCACCTTGAAGTTGCCACGGTGAACATCCATTGAGCGTTTATTCGGCCTAGTTCTCATCGGTCGAGTTTTAGAACACGGATATATATACATTAGATGATTATTAAATTATGATATTAGTGATACTATATTTTTATATCAAAACTTTAAGATAATAATTATTTAATTAAATTATAAAAATTAAATTAAATTTTGTATTGACCCGATTTAATACCAAATAGTTTTATTGATTTATAGAATATTGATTTATGGAAGTTTTACTGTTGTATTTAACAGACGATCTCATTGTCAACGCAACGAAGATCCCATTGATATTAACAATGACTTATTCTTAGAGATGGTTTTTTTATCCTTTGGTCACAATTTTGTATAGACTGTTCAAATCTTCGTTTTTTGTATTAAAACTGTTTTTACATCAACTACTTAATTATATCTCATCAGGTTTCCAATCACAGGCGTATTAATATAGTCAATAGTATTCTTTCATGAATTAATACGAAGAATAAAAAAGTTCATGCTGTTAAACTCAACGAAGAAGTGTGAATTAAGAAACGGATGTGTTCTCAGGTATAATCAGATAAGGATGCATCCTCATGACAGAGAAAACTTCGTTTATAGTCGAACAAGGTGATGCCTTTCAGACTGAAAAGTGCATGAGAAACTTATGAACTTCTCATCAACAAGACATTTGCAATTCAACTCGGTCAAATGATGGATGTGTATATTGATGACACGTTGGTCAAGCAAGAAAAGTCGAAGACCAGGTTTATCATCTAGCTCAACGCTTCAAAACCTTAAACGAGTATATGATGAATCTTAACTTGGCTAAATGTACCTTCAGAGTGACATCAGGTGAGTTCCTCGATTATATCGTTACACAAAGAAGGATTGAGGCTTTTATCTAGCAGATTACCGCAGTGTAGGAGTTGAGAGTTTCAACATCTCACATAGCGGACTGCCGCGTCAAATCGATTCATCTCTCGATCAAGATAAGTGCGTTCCTTTGTATCTACTGTTACGAGGTAACAAAAACTTTAAATGGAGTAAAGAATGCGAGCAGGCTTTCTCTGAGTAAAAGGAATACTTATCTACACCACCAATCATGGTCAAGGATGAGGAAGGTGAGTCACTATAGTTATACATATTGGTCTTGGTATCAACAGTAAACATTGTCTTTATGAGAGAAGATCACAGAACTCATCATCCGATCTTCTATACAACTAAAATCTCTTGATGGATCAGAGTCTCGATATTCGTTTTCAGAGAACTCGCCTTAGTAATTGTCGTCTCGGATAGAAAACTACAACCTTACTTCTAGTCTAATGCGGTCATCATTTTTACTAATCACCCGATACAAATGATTTTGCACAACCCGAATCAGTCAGGTATTTTGACGAAGTGGGCTATTGAGCTCTGTAAGTATGATATCGAATACAATGGATGAACTAGCGTCAATTTCCTAATAGTTTTCAAAATTTTGATTGAATTGGCAGCCGAGTTAGAGTTCATAGAATCAGATAGCGCTCTTATAGTGTGGATGCTTTTTGTTGATGGATCCGCTTTAGAGCACAGTTCTGGCATCGAAATTCGGCTAAAAATCTTGGAAGGACAAATCTTGGAACAATCATTTTGTTTAGGGTTTCCAGCATCTAATAATGAGGCCGATTTTTTTGCGATTCTCAGCTAGTACTTAATCAAGTTAAATTTAGTTACGATACTTTTCGTCAAATATCTAACGAAAGGACTAAGGTTCAACATTAACAAGATTGGCCATCGTTTTATCATTGTTAGCTTCAAAAACATATCTAATCCAAAGATGGACAATCCCAGTAGAAAGTATTTACAAGCCGAGTATCTAGTTGCCAAAGGGAGATTTTATAATCATCTCGGCAGATGCCGATATACTAGAAAAATCCGATATGTCAAGCCTAGAACCTGATCATCGTGTTGAGAAAATCATTAAGTGAAGAGACAAAATCTTGGCATACATATTGGATGGGGAAACTCTGGAAGATAGATGAACAACAAGACAATTAAAGAAAATTGCGCTTACTACATCCAAATTGATGGAAATCTATACTGAAGAAGCATAAATGGTACTCTACTTAGATGTATTCATGGTGACAAGACGAGACGAGTAATGCAAGAAACACACAAAATAGTTGGAGGCAACCATTGAGGTGGACAACCCTTAGTGCAAAAAGTGTGAACTCTCATATATTATTGGCCAACCATGGCGCACAACTGCGAAAAGTATGTTGCAAAGTGTGAGATGTGCAAACAACGTGCTCCTTTGATCCATGCCCCGACTAAACAATTGACATCTTCTATAATACCTTATCCGTTCATGCGATGGGCAATGGACATAGTCAGACATTTACCATTATCGCAGATAAATGACTTATGCTTGTAATGACAGACTACTTTACTGAATGGTTTGAAGTAGACACCTACTCTCAAATCTGATATAAGGAATTATGAACTTTGTCTGGAAGAATTTTATATATCGCCACTATTTACCATATGAGATCATAGCAGACAATGGTTCCCATTTCATCTTTGTAAAATTTGGAAACTTTTGTGCAAAATGGAACATATGAGTCAGTAAGTTGACACCATGCAGTCCATGTTAGGTTTTTAAGCAATTCGACAATTATCAATTGACTAATCTAGCAAAACCCTAAGCCCTAGATCTTGTATTAACTTAATTGAATCTGATAAATAGAGAACTCGATTATACTTGAAGTTTGGTTAGTGCAGCGGATAAAAGATCAGGTATGAGATCAGCAAGTGCTCCAAGTGTAGCACCTTTATTGATAGTCCACACGCACGCAAGTAAGAGAGACGTTTGCTAGAACTTTGTGTGCAATTCTCTTAAGATTTTGACTTGTGCAATCAGCGGCTATGGTTTCTCTTCTTATCAAAAACGTGCCTTATATCATATATATATGGAGTTTAAGTTAATCTAATTAATTCCTAGTTGAAATATGATTAATTTAGGCCCAGCCCAAAACACATAATTAATTCCTAGTTGAATTAAGATTATTTTAAGCCCAGCCCAAAACACCTAATTAATTCCTAGTTGAATTAGGATAAATTTAGGTCTGGCCCAAAACACATGTTCTCATCTGAAACCATATATTATAATGCTCAAAACATGAATCATTCCTATAATGATCATTCACTATTGAATTGTCTCGATTTGCTTAGGTGTGTGACCCAATATGATCATATAGTACTAGCAATGAGTATCTCAACTCACATATTATAAGTGGACTCTAGCAAGCCATTACAACCCCTAGTACCATATGACTTTGTCTAATCTCGATGTTACAACCGACCACACGAGTAAGTACAAATCTTTGCAGGACATTCCCAACAATCTCCCAATTGTACTGGAATCATATATTCCCAAAATTCCTTTGTCTTCATATCTCTATATGCTCTAAGGCCAGATCAATGTTCATCGAATTTGAATTTGTACTGATAGAGCAAACAAGTGTCTATCACATTGTCTGAGCACGGCCATGCATTTTACAGTATCAAATCTTTCGAAGGACCCAGAGATATATTTCTCCGGTGTATAGGAAGGAAAAATTCCATCTTGTTACATCCTCTGTTCCTTTCTCACATTTCATGATCTGCCCGACAAATTCCTTT
The DNA here is from genome assembly GCA_023374145.1 of Lepidium sativum. Taxonomy (NCBI): domain Eukaryota; kingdom Viridiplantae; phylum Streptophyta; class Magnoliopsida; order Brassicales; family Brassicaceae; genus Lepidium; species Lepidium sativum. The sequence continues at coordinate 10,103 of JAKUCM010006397.1, forward strand.
ATAGCCACCAGTTACGGTTGGCGTTTGAAATTTTCAAAATACACCAATTCATGAGCAAGAAAATAGCATGAACTCAGGTCTAAGAACTATGCTCTATAGTCATATGAGAATCTCTTATGACACTCATTATACGTTCTTGTAGAGTTCTTATAGCGGGTCATTTCCGATGCTATGTTCATGTGACACACATCTATGTGGTTGACTTGATACTTGTTATCAATGACTCCATGAAACTTAGTCATCAATCACCTCACATACTAGTCTATCTCGTTATTAGTATCTCGCTTTAATAACCATTTACTAGGGAATGAAATAGTTCATGCATTTTACGCCTATTAGGTTTCATGACCAAGTCTTCAACTTGATGACCTATAAGAATGTCATGATTATTTCGGGATAAATATTTAATACAAGTATTAAATAGAAATGAAATAATTTCATTAAAAAATAACCAAAGTATGTTTACATCATAACATAAAACTATTATAACTCCCACTGGAACTAAGATTACATCTTAAGATACCTAAGGCCTATACCATTGGCATGATACTCATGCTTCGTCCGTGAAAGTACTTTCATCAAAGGATCAGCGACGTTCTCTTTGCTTGAAACTTGGTTGATCTTCACGTCTCCTCTTTCAACGATATCTCTAATAAGATGATATCTCCCCTCTATATGCTTGAATCTCTGGTGCGATCTGGACTCCTTTGCCTGTGCAATGGATCCATTGTTATCACAATACAGCACCACCAGCTCATAAATACTCGGAATCACACCAAGTTCAGAGATGAACTTCTTTATCCAAACAACTTCCTTTGCAGCTTCAAAAGCATCGATGTATTCAGCTTCAGTAGTGGAGTCAGCTACGGTGCTTTACTTGGAACTCTTTCAACTAATTGCACCACCATTCAGACAGAAGACGTAACCCGACTGAGACCGGGAATCATCCTTATCCGTCCGAAAGCTTGCATTCGTGAATCCACTAATAACCAACTCTTCACTTCCTCCGTACACCAAGAACATATCCTTAGTATTCCTCAAATATTTCAGGATGTTCTTGACGGCAGTCTAGTGAATCTCACATGGATTTGATTGGTACCTGCTTGTCATACTTAATGCACAAGCAACATTTGGACGAGTACAAATCATAGCGTACATGATGGATCCTATTGCGTAAGCATAGGGAATCCTACTCATGCTTTCTCGCTCAGCAAGTGTCTTGGGACACCCCGTCTTGCTCAAAACCAGGCCATGAGACATTGGTAAGAAGCCCTTCTTGGAATTATGCATACTGAATGTGCTCAAGACCTTATCTATGTAAGTGTCTTGACACAATCCAATCAGCCTTTTAGGTCTATCTCGATAGATCCTGATTCCAAGAATAAACGCAGCTTTCCCCCATGTCCTTCATCGAGAAACATTTTTCAAGACAAGCCTTAACGAACTTCAGCAACGGAATATCATTTCCGATAAGTAAGATATCATCCACGTACAACACAAGAAACGCAACTGTGCTCCCACTAAACTTCTTTTATACACATCTTTCTTCTTTGTTCCTGATGAAGCTAAATTCTTTGACTACTTCATCGAAACAAAGATTCCAACTCTGTGATGCTTGCTTCAATCCATAAATGGATTTGTGAAGTTTGCATACTTTCCCAGCAGTTTTAGGATCAACAAAATCCTCTTCCAGAATACCATTCAGGAACGCGGTTTTGACATCTATCTGCCAAATCTCATAATCATACTGAGCAGCAGTCGCTAGGATAATCCGAATAGACTTAAGCATAACTACTGGAGAGTAGGTTTCATAGTCAACACCATGGACTTGTTTGAAACCCTTAGCTACCAGTCTAACTTTATAAATCTGTATGTTACCATCTACATCAATTTTCTTCTTGAAAACCCATTTACACTCGATTGCTTTTGCACCATGAGGTAAATCGACCAACGACCAAACTTGGTTCTCTGACATGGATCCCATTTCGGAGTCAGGGCTCATCATTGCTTCTTTGAAGTTTATAGGTTCATCGTTGTGAACGATCAACAAATCATGTCCTGCAGTCAAGAGGAATCCCACATATTTCTCGGGTTCATGACAGATTCTACCAGATCTGTGAACTTCAGGCTCTACATGTGTTGATTTGACAACATCTTGCGAGTCAAACTGCTGCTCTTCTTGTACGGATTGAGCAGCTTCCTGTAGCTCTCAAATTTATTCAAGTTGTACTTTACTCCTACTGCTTTTCTTAGAAAGAAATTCTCTCTCAAGAAAACACCATGTCGAGCAACAAACACTTTGTTCTCGGTTCAGTTGTAGAAATAGTACGCCTTGGTTTCCTTTAGATAACCAACGAAGAAGCATTTATCTGATTTCGGTGCAAGTTTATCGAATATTAATGTTTCACATAAACCTCGCATCCCCAAATCTTCAGGAAAGACAGATTGAGAATTTTTCCCGTCCACATCTCATATGGTGTCTTTGCCACTGATTTTGATGGCATTCTATACAGCGTAAACGCAGAAGTTTCTAGAGCATATCCTCAAAAGGATAACGGAAGATCAGTGTGACTCATCATTGATCGAACCATGTAAAGTAATGTTCGATTCCTCCTCTCAGACACACCATTCCATTGTGGTGTTCTGGGAGGAGTGAGTTGTGAAATAATTCCACAATCTCTCGGATGGTCGCTGAACTTTTGACTTAAGTATTCACCTCCTCTATCAAATCGAAGAACCTTAATAATCTTGCCAAGTTGATTATGTACTTCATTTTGGAACTCTTTGAACTTTTCAAAAGATTCTGATATGTGTCTCATTAAATAGACTTAACCGTATCTACTGAAGTCATCAGTAAATGTAATGAAGTAGTTGAAATTTCCTCTGGCACTTTGGCTAATCGGACCGCATACATCAGTATCTATAAGGCCCAATAAGTCGTTGGCCCTTTCATTGACCTTGTTGAAGGGAGCCTTTTTCATTTTGTCAATAAACAAGATTCACATTTCTCAAATGATTCATAATCAAATGAGTCTAAAAGCCCATCATGATGAAGTTTTTGGATGTGTTTCTCGTTTATATGCCCTAAACGACAATGCCAAAGAAAAATCGGGTTTGAATCATATACTTTGAAGCTTTTGATATTAATGTTATATATAGGTGTAGATTGGTCAAGAATATAAAGCTCATTCGATAATGGGGCGCTGCCATAAAATAAGTCATCTCGAGTAAAAGAACAACATTTGTTTTTAATCGAAAATGAAAAAACTTCAGTATCCAAAATCGAAACAGAAACAATGTTTCTGCTTATAGCACGTACATAATAGCAATTTTATAAACAAAAACTAAACCATATGGAAGAGAAAAATTATATGTTCCTACGGGTAATGCAGCAACTCTTGCTCCATTTCCTACACGTAAGTCCACTTGCCCATTTTCCAAGCTTCTAATGTTGCTTAGGCCCTGCATATTAGTAGAAATATGAGCACCACAGCCGGTATCAAGTACACATGAAGTAGAACTTGTTGAAGCAACATTTACTTTGATAACAAAAAAACCTGAAGGAGCATCATACTGCTTCTTCATCTTCTTGTAATCTTCCAAATATTTCTTGCAGTTTCTTTTCCAATGCCCTTGCTCATTACAGTAATTGCAAACGTCCATTTTAGATGGGCTGGGCCTGGTCTGGGTATGGATGTGGCCGGCTCCTGGTTCACAACCGGGTCAGCTTTAGCATTTCCCTTACCCTTGTCCTTCCCAACGATTTACCCCCTTGCACTAGGAGTACAAGCAAGGCGCCCTTCTTGACATTAGACTATGCTGTCTTAAGCATTCCATGCAGCTCAGTCAACGTCTTCGTCATGTTGTTCATATTATAATTCAATACGAACTGATGATAACAAGACGGCAGCGACTGAAATATGATGTCCGTAGCCAACTCTTGGCTAAGGGGACAGTCTAGTTTAGCCATATTATCAATATAACCCATCATTTTCATGACATGACTACTCACCGAACCATCCTTCGATACTTTGCATTCGATGAGAGATTTCATCGTTTGGTATCTCTCATATCATTCATGTTCCTGAAACATTCCCTTCAGGCCAGTCACGATCTCGATAGGTGATACTACATTCTCGTACTGCACCTGCAGTTCCGAGATCAAGGTCGCAAGCATCAAGCATTGCACATTTATCACACCATTGGAATGCTTATCCCAAGCATTCCTAGCTGCAATAGTGGCATTGGCAGTCAGTCTAGGAGGCAAGACTTGTTCCAAAACATAGTCTTTCTTCTCCTGCCTAAGAACAATTCTCAGGTTAGGTACCAACTCAGGAAATTCTTCCCATTCAACTTGTCCTTCTAGGACAGATCGAAGGGATAATGAGTTTTGGTTATGGTTGTTGTTATTTGCCATAGCTGAAATTAAGAAAGGTAAGGAGTTTTAGTTATGATGGTTTAAGTGTTGAGAAATCTTAACATATTTAAGAAAACTCACATTGTATTCAATCAATAGTTCCTCGACTGAATACAATGATCCCGAGATCCATATTTCAGAAAAATCTGAGTGAGCTGAGCCCATCGCCCAGACCTTAGTTTATTGAGGTAAGCAACTCATTTGCTAGTTATATCACATATATAACTCTCAATCGTGATTTGAAATCTCATATGCCAAAATCACTCCGATGTCTAAAAGCTCAAGACGGTCTTGATAGCGCATTCAAGTAAACCAATCCCATAGTCATATGGTAACGGTTACCATCTGCCTCACTCATGTCAAAGTAGGTACCTAACCCAAGCTAGCCCACCATACGATGAAACAAGCCTTGACACTTGACGTGAATTGGAAAGACATCAATTTCTTGATATTTATTTGAGGAACTAAACTTTAACTTAAATGTATATCATATATGCACTCAAGAAGGTTAAAAGGGGATTTTAAAACTCAAAGAAATCAAATCAAAGGCTTTAAAATTTTATTTATGAATTTTCTAATTCAAACCCTGTGCCGGTTGGCACTTGCTGGTTTTTCTCCAACTTGGTTTAATTTTTCTTAAATTGATTGCGAGAAAACCAGATTCGGTCTAATCTTATTAAACCAGATCATTCAGGGCTATTTTAAATTAGGTTATATTTTATTTTTGTTTATCACATTGGAATTCTAAAACCATAAACCCTAATTTTTTGATTTCAATGAAACCCTAATTTTTGATTTCAATAAAACTCTAATCATGCAATTCTAATTCAATTAAAACAAACTTTTAATCAATCAATCAAGCATGAAAACATCAGATTTCATTAAGATTACAACCAGCTCAAATTTTCGATTTCAGCAATAATAAAATCAGCTCTGATTTTTGATTTCATCAAACCCATAATCATGCATTCTAATTCAATTAAAAAAATAACATGGCCCAGATACCACTGTTAGGTTTTTAAGTAGTTCGATAATTATCAATTGACTAATCTAGCAAAACCCTAAGCCCTAGGTCTTGTATTAACTTAATTGAATCTGATATATAAAGAACTCGATTATACCTGAAGTTTGGTTAGTGCAACGTATATAAGATCATGTATGAGATCAGCAAGTGCTCTACGTGTAGCACCTCTATTGATAGTCCACACACACGCAAGTAGAAGAGAAGTTTGCTAGAATTTTGTGTGCAATTCTCTGAGGATTTTGACTTGTGCAATCAGCAGCTAGGGTTTCTCTTCTTATCAAAAATCTGCCCTATATCATATATATATAGGAAGTTTAACTTAACCTAATTAATTCCTAGTTGAACTAGGATTAATTTACGCCCAGCCCAAAACATTTAATTAATTCCTAGTTGAATTAGGATTAATTTAGGCCCAACCCAAAACACCTAATTAATTCCTAGTTGATTAGGATTAATTTAGGTATGGCCCAAAACACATGTTCTCATCCAAAACCATGTATTATTACGCTCAAGTCAGGAATCATTCCTATAATGATCATTCCCTATTGAATTATCTCCATTTGCTTAAGTATGTGACCCAATAGGATAATATAGTACTAGCAGTGAGTATCTCAACTCATAGATTATAAGTGGACTCTAGCAAGCCATTACAACCCATAGTACCATATGACTTTGTCTAATCTCGATGTTAGAACCGACCACACGAGTAAGTACAAATAGTTGCATGACATTCCCAACAGCCCAGAGGGTAACAGATAAGCCAATGCTAAAAATAGGCAAATTTTGGACGGACTGAAGAATCATCTAGATGAAAAAGGCTGCAGAGCAAACAAGTTAGATGGAGTACTCTGGTCACATTAAACAACTTTGTGATGGTCAATAGGTCGACTGTGCCCCTAAGGTGATGGAGTGCTATGGTCTCTTCTTCTTATCCTAAAACTTTTCCAGTATACCGCTGAGCCTAATGCAGGAAAAATCGGCGCCAGTTGGAAAGGACATTACATTATCTGCAACGTTGTAAAGCCTGGATTTTATGAACTCGTCACCATGAATGGCAAACAAATTCCACATATCTAGAATTCCATCAACTTAAAGCGTGCTACTATTGAGGCTGCACCCTCTCAATGGTGTTTGCATTACTCCTCGATACCTTTTTAATGTTTCAACTATGTAATCAGACTACATTTTTGGATTGATCCCTTTGGGTTACGTAGGTAGCCTTAATGTGCAACTAAAACTTCATAATAGCTTTTTACGGATTATAAACAATGGAATATATTCACATATATCTTATCTTGTCTGAAATCCTACTCTCTGAAAAGTCGAGTCTTTAAATATTGCAAATTTAATTGGAGTGTTCAAATCTCGACAACGACCGAGACCGTACTATTTAAGGCAAGTCTTAAAATCTCGCTGAGTCTTAAGACCTCACACAAAGTAAGCCTAGTAATGTTATGAAATCTTGTCGAGTCCAAACTCTTGGTCGATTTAGCCGAGTCCTGAAACCTCGCACAAGTTACAACCGAGTCTTGAAATCTTGCCAAGTCTAAAATCTCTCTCGACCTAAGCTAAGTCATAAAATCTCGCCAAGAAAAAATTCTTGAAAATCATAGAGCCAAGTATCAAACTTCTTAAGCGGAGACCTAGTCTTTCGCAAATTCTAAGTTAAGACTTTTTTTGTTGACTAGAAAGTCGAGACTTCGTTTCTCACAAGCAAATAAGCCAAATAGATATTCATTTATAAAAATGGTCTTGATAACTAGGACCAACGCTAACATTAACAAAAAAAAAGTTCTAACATATGGACGAACAACAAACAAAAGAAATAGAAATACACATCCCTGATTCTACGTCTCCCAAAGGATTGCACACATGACCTGATTTTTCTTGGTAAGCTTTTAGCTTTTCCAAGACTACAACATCATTAAAATTACGAGAATCAAATTTACCTTTGATCTTGTCCATGTTTGATGAGACCATCGACCATAGCCTCCTGATCATCGCAACCATCCAGCGAATTCCAACCATCTGGCACGGACCAGACATCCGAAGCAAGATCAAGGTCATCCGAGACAAGTTCATCGACTTTATCGGCACGCTACTCAACCTGATCGAACCCATAGCCGAGACGGACTTAACCCAGCTCAAGCCGCCCCAAGAAGACGAGGTTCTTACAGCCCCGATCACAGGAAGCTCTACAACGACAAGAGACGTAACTCCATCTGCGACCTACACCGAAGACTGCATGCATGTGACCCGCGGATTGGACCAGGTACGTATGTGTTTCACTGCTTCTATGACTGCAGGTATGATCACGGCTCCACCTCTTTAAGTCCATGATTGTGTCTAGGTTCGTTTGGTCCAAAAAGCTTGTATAGTTGTCGACATTGTGTCAACATACTCGCCATCTTTGGACCATATTCATTGTTTTTATTTAGTTTCCCTTTCTTTTGATCTCGTCTTTATGTTGCCGGATTCTTTTTTCCTTTTTGTTTAATTTTATCTTTATGTTACGGATTTTGTTACCATTGCCCATCGAAGGCCCCCAGCCATCGAACCACTATATAAGGTTCCTTTCTGGCATTTGTTCATTTCACCTTTGAATTAATAAAGATAAACATTTTCTTGCTATCACAACCGCCACTCTTCTCTGAGGATTTGAGACGAGAGAGGAGTTCATCCTTGTGAGAATTCCAAGGCTTGAACGGATTCAAGATTATCAAGGGATTCACCACCATCCTTTGTGGTTCTCACCTCATTTCCGCTCAATTTCATATTTTTGAAAGTTCGGATTCACCAAGATCGGACCGGATAAAAGCCCTCCCTACCGAGGCTCCTATCATCTGGTATCAGAGCCTAAAGGTTCCACGGTTTATACAATGTCGGGAAATACAAGTGGGAACTCGACCGAGAAGATTCCAGCCAGCCAACTTACCGGACTCACGGATGTTCTAATCACCATCTTGACACAAATTGCACGGATGAGTGAGCGAATGGCACGACTGGAACAGCCGCCACCACCACCACTACCACCTATAGTACCACCAGACCAATTCCGCGTGAACCGAAAAATTGAGCAACCGTTGAGACGAACAACGAACTAACGGAACAACTACGCGGAAGAGGATGGAGGCAAGCAGACTGAATATGACTCGGACGAACAGCCCTTACACCGTACAACCAGACCCAGCCGTCGAGCAAACCGCCAACAAACCAAACCGTATGCAGGAGGCATACCGCGGCAGACCGAACACAATCGAGGCATCCTATATGACCGAGACCCGTATGAGCAAGACTATGGCGACACACATAGGCGTGATAATGAAGGGCCGGCTCGGCATGCTGATCCCAAGATCACCTCCCCGACATTTACCGGACGTGTCAATCCAGCAGCATACTTGGACTGGGAGAGACAGTTAGATAATATCTTCGATTGTTACAAATATCCTAACCGCAAGAAACTTTCTTTTGCAGCGGCACAGCTAACCGAAGGAGCTCTTACTTGGTGGGATCGAGAGGTAGCAGACCGTAGATGCTACCAGACCGGACCAATCGATAGTTGGGACGAGATGAAACGTCTGATGAGGCGACGGTACATTCCATCCTACTATCACCGAGAACTGCATATGCAATTCCAGAAGCTAAAACAAGGAACCAAGAGCGTAGAAGATTACTTTGACGAGTTCGAGCTCCTGAAGAACCGGCTTGAAGTCGAGGACTCGGAAGAAGCCTTAATGGTTCAATTCATCAATGGACTACACAAGCGGATTGCCGCCAAGGTGGAAAGGCACCCGTACCACGACTTGCATGAAGTATTACATCTCGCCATCCAAACAGAGCAGCACATAACACGGAAGACATCCGTTCGAACTAAGCCAACTTGGACCGCACCAAAGGCCGCAATACCCGCACCCAAAAAAATTGAGATTGAATCCCGATTTAAGAAACCTGCAATCGAACCAACCAAGCCAATGGAGTTTCCAGCCACTTCTAACCCGTGACGAACACGTGTCATTACTTGTTTCAGGTGCCAAGGCCGCGGGCAAATTGCTAGAGATTGTCCCAACAAACGTGTCATGATTATCACAGTCGAAGGTGGCTATGAGTCACAAGAGGAGCATGAGGAGGAACCGGCTGACCCAACTCCTCAAATTGAGTATCCTGACATGGGAGAGTCCCTCATGATACGCCGAGTCCTTAACACCAATGTGGATAACGAGGAGTTGATGCAATGAGAAAACATCTTCCACACCCGTTGTACTATCAACACCAAGGTATGTAACTTGATCATTGATGGTGGTTCTTGTACTAACGTGGCAAGTAGGTACATGGTCGACAAGCTGAAGCTTCCACGCATCAAGCACCCACAACCGTACAAGCTGCGATGGTTGAATGACAAGTCAAAAGTAAGTGGGGACGAGCAAGTCACTATCCCATTTAGTGTTGGCCGATACCACGATCAAGTGGTCTGCGACGTGGTTCCAATGCGGGCAAGCCACCTCCTTTGGGGCGTCCATGGCAATTAGACCGTGAAGTGCAACATGAAGGAAGGACCAACTTATACACTCTCGTGCACGAGAAGAAAAAATATATGTTGGCCCCGCTCACACCGACCCAAGTTCGTGAACTTCAAGCGAAACAATCCAAAGAAACCACGGTAAAACGTTCCAATTTCTATGTTTCATCCCGCACGATCTCTAAGCCATTAACGACCTTGGACAAGTGCTGCTCATGGTCTTTAAGGATTGTTTAGTTGCAAGATCAAACGAGGTAGAGTTATCGGTCGAAGTCTCTCAACTTTTGAACCAGTTAGAAGATGTTTTTCCAGAAGACATCCCACCCGGACTACCACCCATCCGAGGGATAGAGCATCAAATAGAGCATCAACCGTCCCGCTTACCGTATAAACCCAAAAGAGTCCCGAGAGCTAGAGAAACAAGTCTGAGACTTGATGGACAAGGGTTACATCCGAGAATCTCTAAGTCCTTGCATTGTACCGGTACTATTGGTGCCCAAGAAGGACGGATCATGGAGAATGTGTATAGACTGCCGATCTATCAACAACATCAATGTTAAATATCGACATCCGATCCCACGTTTGGATGATATGCTAGATGAGCTTAGTGGCGCCTCCATCTTTTCCAAGATAGATCATAAAAGCGGATATCATCAAGTGAAGATGAAAGAAGGCTATGAATGGAAAACCACCTTCAAGACCAAGCAAGGCCTTTACGAATGGCGTGTCATGCCATTTGGTCTTACCAATGCGCCTAGTACCTTCATGCGGCTCATGAACCAGGTTTTGCGTTCCTTTATCTCTAAGCTTGTTGTTGTATACTTCGATGACATTCTTATTTATAGCAAAACCTTATCCGATCATGTGATGCATCTTGAGATGGTATTGGAGACTCTCCGCAACCAATCTCAAGAAGTGTGCATTTTGCACTAATGAAGTAGTGTTTTTAGGCTTTGTTGTGAGCTCTACAGGTTTACAAGTTGATCAAGACAAGATCAAAGCCATTATAGAGTGGCCAACGCCTAGTACCATCAGACACGTCTGTAGCTTTCACGGAGTGGCAAGTTTTGTATAGGAGATTTGTCTGCAACTTTAGCACCGTGGCTGCACCCCTCACAGCAGTCATCAAGAATGATGTAGCCTTCCATTAAGGATCTACACAAGACCGCTTAACACAAGCTCCGGTATTGACTTTACCCAACTTTGATCTAACTTTTAAAGTTGAGTGTGATGCATCAGGAGTAGGTATTGGCGTTGTGCTAACTCATGGATTATACATGCCATTACCTATCTCTAACACCCCTTGGGTAGATTTGTCTATGGATTTTATTGTAGGCTTACCCAAATATCAAAAAAGGATACAATCTTGTTTGTGGTGGATAGATTTTCCAAGATGGCACATTTCACTCCATGTGAAAAGGGCCATGACGCGACTCAAATTGCGACCCTCTTCATGCGAGACATTGTACGGCTACATGGCCTGCCCCGTACCATTGTATCCGACCGCGACCCAAAGTTCCTCGGTCATTTTTGGCGCACATTATGGAGAAAACTTGGAACCAACTTGATATACTCCACATCATGCCATCCTCAGACGGACGGACAAACCGAAGTTGTCAACTGGACCGTATCAGCCCTGATTACAGCAGTTGTTGTTACCAACATGAGCAGCTGGCCATTGCCATATATAGAATTTGCTTATAACCGTGTTGTTAATTCCACAACTAACCGTGTTGTTAAGCCTTTGTCTCCTTTAGATCTCAAGCCGCTGGCCCCACTGGAGATAATCAACCAAGACGGCGATGCCAAAGCTAAGTATGTCCGCAAGTTACATGAAGACGTCAAGGCCACCATCGAGAAGCAAACGACCAAGTACAAAGCACACTCGGACAAAGAACGTACATAAGTCATCTTTCAACTAGGAGATTGGGTTTGGATGCACCTAATGACTGGAAGGTTTCCAAAGGAACGAAAACAAAACAAGAAGCTGGCACCACGAGGAAATGGACTGTTCAAAGTACTTGAATGCATCAACAACAATGCCTACCGCCTTGACCTACCTGACCATATTAAGGTACATCTTGTGTTCAATGTTTCAGACCTTACGCTATATAATGCAGGAGAAACTGATCCGATACCTGATCGTTCTCAAGGGGGAGGGAATGATGAGGCCATCAACCATAGCCTCTTGATCATCGCAGCCATCCAGCGCATTCCAACCATCCGGCAGGACCAGACACCCAAAGCAAGATCAAGGCCATTCGAGACAAGTTCATCGACTCCATCGGCACGCTACTCAACCTGAGCGAGCCCAAAGCCGAGACGGACTTAACCCAGCTAAAACCACCCTAAAAAGACGAGGTTCTTACAGCCCCAATCACTGGAAGCTCTACACCGACAAGAGACATAACTCCATCCGCGACCTACACCGAAGACCGCACGCATATGACCCGTAGATTGGCTGAGGTACGTATGTGTTTCATCGTTTCTATGACTGTAGGTACGATCACTGCTCCACCTCCTTAAGTCTGTGATAATGTCTAGGTTCGTTCGGTCCAAGAAGCTTGTATAGTTGTTGACATTGTGTCAACATACTTGCCATCTTTGGTCCATATTTATTGTTTTGATTTTTTTCCCTTTCTTTTGATCCCGTCTTTATGTTGCGGGATTTTTGTTTCCTTTTCGTTTGATTTTGTCTTTATGTTGCAGATTTTGTTACCGTTGCCCATTGAAGGCCCCCAGCCATCGAACCACTATATAAGGTTCATTTCTGGCATTTGTTCATTTCACCTTTGAATTAATAAAGATAAATGCTTTCTTGCTATCACAGCCGCCGATTCGAGACGAGAGACAAGTTCATCCTTGTGAGGATTCCAAGGCTTGAACGAATTCGAGATTATCAAGGGATTCACCACCATCTTTGTGGTTCTCACTTCACTTCCGCCCAATTCCATATTTGCAAAAGTTTAGATTCACCAAGATCGGACCGGAGAAAAGCCCTCCCTACCGAAGCTCCTATCAATGTTGGTCTGAAAAAATGAGACATCGATGTTAGGCTTCTCACCATCTTTAAAAGCAACACACATATCCTCCTCGGCACACTCTAAGGACTCTTTCAATGTAAAAATAACTTCTGCATGCTTGAAAGAACGTTTGTACTCATCCTACAACTCAACTTTTATCTTAGCGAACTCGTCTTATGCCTTGCTCAAGGCATATTTCGCCTCAACCACTCAGAATCAGAAGTAGTAGTCTTCTCGTGGTCGAGGAACATCCTGTTTAATTGAGACATGAGCTGGAAAACAAGAAATTCATGTCAGGAACTCATAATAAAACTAAAAGGCAAGAAAATGTTCAAGTCAAACGTTAAACACCATCAATGCTTTCTCTCAATAATTTTTCCTTTTTGGAAGATGGTGAGCCTCTAGAGCCTTCAACAGTTTATACTCCATCCATGTCAATTATGTTGACAGAAGCAGGATTTGGTTTGATATCGAAACCATAATTCATATGAAGAATGATAATATTAAACATAACTTACCTTGAACAACCCGAGATGGTGTTCGTGCAAGAAGATCGACATGTAGGTTTTTCCAACTGATTCTCATAACTCTCAATAGCTTCTCTATCGAGGTATTAATGTCGGGAAGATGACATTTTTACGTCGGATGTCCCACTGCAAAAAGCATTTTTCAATAAGTACAATGAAAATACCCGAAACACCTAAAAATCTATCAGCACACTTTGTCCAAGCTATTTCAATATCTAAGTGGTCGCCAACGAAAACGTTTTCATAGGCACAAGCAAAGAAGTAGTCATGTTTTTAATTTGCAACTTTTGATGTCATGTCATCAAGAAAGTGAAGGCCTTGTTTAGCTTTAACATAGAAGGTTCATTAAGAGGAGTCTTTGTGACGAATTGGGTCATATCTTCAAGATTCCGAGTCGAGATATGAAAGCCAAATTCGCTCCCAAGAATCAAAGCACTGAGAATATTCATTACTCCGGAAGATCCGAGTTGAGACATCACAATGCGTCGGGCAGAGCATTAGTTGGGTAGAAGCTAGAAAATTGGAAGCCACACCCGAGCTTTCGTGAACCACCACTCATAGATAGCCACAAAACTATTTGGATGAGTCCATTGCCTTTCGTTCGGTCTCAGAATCCAGATCTCAATATTCTTTAAAGTTGGGCAAACTTCAAAGGCCTTTGGCAGCTTTTCATATGTGATCAACGAGGAACGGACATCAAGTGTGTCGTTCCATCTTTGTAATTCTTCTACTCTCCCATCCAAGATAGTCGTCACCAATAGAACTCGGGAAAAAAGTTTAGATTGATCAACTCTAGTCGTTACCTCAGTGATTTGGCTTGCATCTTCCAAAGTATTCATCTCGGCATCAGAATATCTCTGACCAGGAGCTCTTATTGATAACTATCGACATCGTCAGTATATCCGGGAGCATCGAACAAAGACTTTTCAGATTCAGAATCAAGATCTTATTTAGCCATAATTCTTCTCATCTCGGAAGATAATTGTGCGGCGGAGAAAAATAAAACCAACGACGCCTCGACAAAAGAGAAAATCAAAAGGAAAAAGAGTAGAGAGGGAAGTTACCTTTTGCAGAATTTTGAAAAATAGAATGAAGGTGAATTTTGAAGGACCGAGCACAATATTTATGAGAAATTACTAGAAGACAAATTTTCAGAACAATTGACCGCAAATTAACCCAATTGACAACCGCCACGTGGACCGAAAATTCGAGAAGCATGTCACTTCCTTCGACTTGGAAATCACCAAATAGTGGGGGACTGAAAGTGGATCAAGGATCAAACTCTTCGGCCCACAAACAACAAATGGTTTCAGATTGGTTAAAATTTGTTACCTCGACAATGTGAAAGAATGCCCAATATGGTATTTCGTTTTGGGATTCCATCTCGCCAGTCATTCTGTCTCGACAGGTTTCCTCATTTTTAAGCGAGGAAGTTTGGCCGATACGCCATCAAAAAGATAAATGGAAATATTCCTTTATCAATATGAAATATTTTCGGATATCTCGTAAGATTTTCGAGATAATATCGAATCTAAACTAGAAATATAATATTTCCTATTTTGGATATGTTGTAACCGCCTCTGTATTATAAGAGGAGGTATGCACAAAAAAATTACGTTTTTAAAATTCGCACACAAGCAATATAAACAAATAGACACTTTACTCTTAGACTATTTGCTTTATCTACTTAATTAATCAGAATCTTTTCCTATTTTTTATTGAATATTTAAATTGGATTTATAACTTTTTTGCTAAATCCAATTCCAACATTAGCCTACAAGGCATGGACGTAATGTTAATTCAATTTATATAAGGCTCTCATATCTCAATGGAGACCAATACAACGCAAATGTGATGAAGTTTCTCACAGAAAACACTAGAAATAAAATCTTGACATGTGAGAAATGAATTTTCATAGAAAAAAAATTCAGACATAAAATAAAATACAGTATATGAGTTATAAACAAACATTTTATTATTTTGTATACTATTTTATAAAAAATAATAAACATAGAATTATTGCTTTTTTTTTCTTTTTTTTGTTTTCATGGAAGTAATGTTTTAAGTAAATACATTAGTGATATTTTTTGCATATAGACTTGTTTGAAAATTGTGTTTTTTATAGTATTAATATTTTCTTGTGTATTGACTTGATATGTAATAATAAACAGTAATATAATACTTTAAATAATGCAACTTTAAAATACATATTACATCATATATATATATATATATGTGTGAATAATAGAGGTTTATGACACATCCTACATTTTATAAGTTTTTTCTGTACAATGATGTCTTTTACAACAACACTAAAATTAATATCAACTTTTTTTTGCTTTATCAATGTCGAGTTTTACTTCTACATCATTAGTTTCATGTTACTCAATAGAACTAAGAAAAATTTTAAATAAAAATTTTAAAATAGAAAAAACGCAAAAAATGATAAAAGATAAAATATCACTTCCACACACACATTTATACTAGCTTCTTTGTCGACCAAATCCATCTCAATTAATTTACTCTCCAAAGTCTCATAATTTGATATTATAATTTTGTAGTAATCCAAAATTGGATTGATCTCTCTAATAAAAACAAATAGGGGTAGGTCAATTCTTAACAGTAAACATGACAAAGCAAGCAAAGAAAAAGTTCGCGTAAAGAAAAAGCAATTGCAAATATTCCTATATGTATCTTTATCTCGTTAGAAAATCAAATATATGAAAATAGTATTAAATAGGAAAAGATATATTATATTATATACTTCTCGGATAACCTTTAAATTTTTTTGTCAACCCAAATAATATTACAAACCTTCCAACAAAAGTTTACAACATGGATAACCTTAAAACTTTTAAAAACAAATTTCCTTCAAAATAAGCATATATATATATATATATATATTTTGTCAACTACCCTACTGAATTTTTAAATCCCACTCCTACAACTACAGGTAGGGGGGTTCAATCTCTGGTGCCATAAAGATTTATAAAATGACTACACCACTGGACTATCTGTCCTCGGCAATAAGCATATATTAAGTTCTAGTAAAAAACTTAATTTAAAAATGAATTCACTGAAATAAAAACATATTTTTCTTATCAAAATTTTAAGATAATTTTAAAACTTAAATGATTTTATAAATTTCGTGTACTTTATAAAATTATTAATCCAATAACTTAAGGCCCATAAAAATTTTAAAAGATTTTTTACAAACAGTAAACTAATAACACTTTAATAGAGTTTTAAGAAATCTTAATTCAACAATGCTAGAATCTTGGTAACATTGAAATCTTTATAACTCTATATGAATACCTAAACCACTAACATCTTATATAAACAAAAAGGATGTTACTCGAGTAGAGGTTAGCAAGTTAAATTGTATATACAATAAACATTCTGGAATCCATAGTGAGACAGGTTAAATTGTTCGAGTATGAGGTTAGGAAGTTCTTCCTTTCGGCTTAGGATACGATAATAACAAACCTGAAAAAGCTTACAAAGTCTTGGGCATGGATTGAGTGATTTGCCAATTAGAGCTGCGATCTACGATTGTGCATCTCAAGTGTATAATTTCATTGATGAACCTTGCAGTAGTTGGGACTTTGGTGATAGACACTTAAATCTGTGGTTGAATGGTGATCTTTATTGGGTTTCTTCTAATGATGAGACTCATGAGTACTTTATCCAAAACTTTGATATCTCGATGGAGGCTCTCAAACCTTTAAAGAAGAGCCATTGTGAGGAACGACTTGTCCTTGCAACTTTTGAGGCAGATCGATTTTCTTTGTTAAAGCAATCTTTTCTAAAAGAGAATATTGAGATTTTTTGTCTTTCTTTTTATATTAACATCTGAATTGAGTTTGGTACTGGTTTAAGTCTTTTGTTAAAAACCTGCACAAGATTCAATAACCATCAAGCAATATTACTCCTTAATATAGTCTTGAACTGAGCATAAAGTGTAACGTATCAACCTTAATTTTATTGATTAGAGTTATACACATATTTATATGTACAGCAGCAAGTATTCTAGGTTAGAGAGAGTTATGATGCTTTCATAAACTATACAAATCATATATTTTAGTGAATCAATTGATTGGCGTAATCATATCCTTGACATAAAGGTCTGTCTCAATGTCACGGCCCTGAATAGACTGGCCAAAGAGGTTAGCTAAAAAAGCCAACACAAACTATATTTACTTCACTTTCATGATATAATCGGGGCTTACCATCCTCAAAAGATAAAAAAGTTAAATACTGTATTATGCGATTAGAGAATTTTGAAACGCTAGAGTTACGAAATAATTAATTTTGTAAAAATATAATATGTTAATTCTATACCATATTTCTTATAATAAATGATCCATAAGCATTAAATCTTGATATTCTATTTAATTAAAAGAAAGTTTCATTTAAAAAACATATGACATTATTGTGAGTAATGCTTTATGACATTTCTTTAGTTTCTAAAGTTTTAAATGTTGACACCGTGCCACCAAGCTAACTTCTTTCTATAATATAAGGTTATAAGTGAATTGACCAATAATCTCTTGATGCTGAAGTGAAAGTCTTAGTATGTAGTATAATGTCTCTCCAATCTCGGAGATTGCCTTTGCCACTATTTAGACTGAAGTTAAAAAGATGATAAAAGACTCAAAAGACTAAACAGCCTTGCTCCCTTGTATAGCAGATTAATTTAGCTAGACTTAGGAACCTCTTCCATATCTTTTATTAGTTACACATTGCTACATGTATTGATCATAAAATAGATTTCCTTTCCAACAATGGGAAAAGGCTTTCTAGGAATATATATATATATATATATATATCTTCCCAATAATATATCTATCTCTACTATAGTTCCCATTTCTTATGAATGACTAAAATCAACAGTAAAATTATGAGATTAGGGGAAGATATTATCGGACACACAACCATAGCTATAAATATTCGTTTTAAGTAATTTTAACGAAAATATTTAATATACTTTAGCATCAAAGTTATAATACAGTAACTACAACTGAAACCAAAAACCCTAATTATGGATATGCAGCTGCCTCTGGACTTGGACAACGAAATTCTCTTTCATCTTCCACCCCAATCTCTTGTTCGGTTCAGAGGCTTATGTAAACGATAGAACTGTCAAAAGATTTGAATGACAAGATTTTTGTCAACAACTACTTGTTTCCTCCCGTCCTCAACT
>JAKUCM010006398.1:0-28429 GCA_023374145.1 Lepidium sativum
CGTATGGTAAGAACAAAGAGAAGAAGGAGTAATAAAAGTTTCAGACATTTTCTCTCTCACTCAATGAATTCACTGAGTATCTTTTCTCGAAGTTCATGGTCGAGGAAGATGTCACGTGAAGCCATGCTCGAAAAAAACCTTTTTTTTTTTGCTTCTTCTTCTCTCTCACTTCTCACTGTGCCTCCTTCAATGCATTCATATGAATATTAGTATTATATGTATCTGCACAGCACACATTATATCATTAATAATGGTGTTATGAAGGAGAGACGAAGCAAGAACAAATAATTTTTTTTGTCGTTTTTTTTTTAGTTATTACTTTCCCAAGATTCAGACAGATAGGTTTTGGGGCCAAGGAGTTACTGCTGTTGAGAAAATTTATACTATTGAAGTTGTGAGTATGGCATGGACATAATAACCGGAATCTAAAAGTTGAACCGAATCAACCAAAAAATATTGGTTTAGTTCCTAGAAAAGAACTATTCGGATCTAACTTTTAGGTAATTTTGGTTCTCGACCTCGGGTCAATTTTATTTTTTTAAAAGAATCGTGCGATTCTAATTTTTAGATAATTTGGTTCTTGATTCGGTTTTAAAAACCAAAAATTACCAAATAGGAACCAAAACTATTTAGTACTAAAATCTTCTGGTTACTTTTGCTTACAATTAATCATATTTTTGGGTGTTTGGTTACTTTTGGTTACCATTAATCATATTTTTTGGGTATTTGCTTATTTTTGATTTATTTTTTTTAAAATATAACCATTTGGAACCAAAACAGTATTATTTTAGAACAAAAATTTAATAAGTACCTATTAGTTACTATATTTTTAGAATTGAAAGAACTGAAACAAAAAAAATGAACCAAACCGAAAAACCAAATATCATGGCTAAAGTTTATACTATGGAGCAAAAGCAATGTGGTAGGCTGAATTAATTTATTTAGTGATTATTTACAGTAGAGTGAAACATTGTATTTCAATTATATCCAATTGGTGTCTGCTTCTTCTTGCCTCTTCCAATTATTGAGCTGCTTTTTTCCTTCACCTCTTTCCTTGTTGAATCTTCACTTTAATTTACATTACAATATAAGTAACAGTTGAATATTTGTTTGTTTGGGATTATATAGTGTGAAGAAATTTAAGATATGTTACTTACTATTCATGGTTGGTCTTCAATCTTAATTCAAAACCTAAAACGAGGATGTTGAAGTGTTATTCATTTGTGATATTATGAGTTGCTTAGCTTAAGCGTGATGAAAATGTAATGAAGAATAGTTGAATTGAGTTCACGTAAAGGCTGAGTAAAAATTCAACCAATGTATCTGTACCAACCCATAAGATACTGCAGTCATTTAATTAGGCATTCAAAATTGTTGACTCTTTGACCTTTAATTTCATCATGAGCTTTTCGACTAATATGACATTTAATACGATTTATTTTTATGGGTCACTCTCTACAATTGTGCCGTATATTTAGGACATGGTTGATTTTACTTAAGACTTTGATTAGAGTTTGGTTATTAAGACACGACTTTGAATTAGTCTTCTTTCACTCCGATTAGACCCTATAACTGGATAGACTTTGGTCGGATGATTCCAAAGGTTTTTGGATTCTTCTTCACTCCATGACTGGGTGTTGTTTTTTTGAAATTGTTATATAAATATTTCAAAAACTTTTTGTTACTACTGTGTTACCTAAAGTTGTAGATTATGCAATGGCCCATCATATTAAATAGTCAATATTTTAAGGAATATTATGGGATGAGCCTTTTTAAGCAATAACAGCATTATAGGTCCATGGGCTGGGCCCATCCTTATCATAGTTAAAAATATTTAGGGGTTATTCAGTAGAATCTAAATTTTGAGGACTGTTTTGCAATTTCGGTTCAGAAAACGTTTTTTCTTACACCAAAAGAAAAACTAAGGATCCACGAGAAGAAGCCTTATCAAAGACATAAAAGGCTTTTCCTCAAGCTCATCTCCGCCGTCAGTAGAAATATATCTCATCGTTAGGGTTTCACGGCGGAGAACTTAGGAAAAGCTTCACTATCACCCCAGATTGTTCCAATGGCAACCAGTCAGTACAGTTTTCGTTTCCGTTATTTACCTGCACATATAATATACCCTCGCTCAATTTGTTTTCGTCTGTGTGTTTGACGTATTCTGTATACGTTTCGCTGAATTTCTTCCGTGGTTTGTTTCTGCAGTGGCTAGGTCGTTTTTGCAGGCGATATCGAAAGATGAAGTCGTCGCTCCTCCGCTCAGAGTTGTTCAGATCGAAGGACTGGTAACGACTTCGTGCCGTTCTCTGATTTTTTCGATTCTTGGATTTCTCCTCGTTTTCTGATTATCTTGGAGTTTGGCACGCTGTGATCGGTCTCATTAGTTTAATAGTCCTTATATGTCTTAAGGAAACTCGCCCATTTTTATCGATTGGAAGCTGTAATACTCTTGTTTATATGTCTTTGTGATTAGGCTGTGCTAAAGATAATCAAACACTGCAAGGAATTTGCACCGACCCTTGTTACAGGACAACTTCTTGGACTTGATGTTGGTAGCGTCCTTGAAGTTACTAATTGTTTTCCTTTCCCAGTAAGTTGAAGAATTTTACTCGCATTGTATGAATTTAACAGGTTGTCTTTGATTGTCGTACCTTTGATTTAGTGCAATCTGTATTTTAATTGAGCGCAGGTCAGAGATGATGATGAAGAAATTGAAGCTGATGGTGCAAATTATCAGCTTGAAATGATGAGATGTCTTCGGGAGGTTAATGTTGACAACAACACTGTTGGGTGGTAGGTTTTTAAGTCATCAGTCTGATTACACTTATTAAAAATTCATATATGAATGTATGTCAGATTTGCCTAATTTTTGTGTGTGCAGGTATCAGTCTACAGTTCTTGGTTCCTATCAGACTGTAGAACTGATTGAGACCTTCATGAATTACCAGGTACTTTTCAAGAATCCTGTTGTACCATGTACTTTTCAAGCTCTTCGTTCAGCTTGCTTTTTGTTTTTAGTGGAGTAATACCTAAGTTGTCATTTACTTTTCTACAAAAGTACGGAGTTGTGTATAGCATGGCTACTCTAGTGTTCAATTGGTATATTGGCATCTTTTGTATAAGCTGATTGTAAACTGGACCATGAAAATATTTTCCGAAACTTTTTCTGCAAATCTGTTCCAAATTCCTTGCAATAATCAAGATATGAACTTTATGAAATTATATTTACGGCTTTTACAGGAGAATATCAAGAGGTGTGTGTGCATCATATATGATCCCTCTAAAGCTGATCTAGGCGTCCTAGCTCTGAAGGCTTTGAAGCTTTCTGATTCCTTTATGGAGTTGTATCGAGGCGGAAACTTTACAGGCGAGAAGTATGTATCCTGACATTTAAATCTCAAGGTTCTTATGAGCTATGTAGGATACTTCTAATGTTTTGCTTACTATCTTTGTTAGGTTGAGAGAAAAAAATTTCTCCTGGATGGATATTTTTGAGGAAATCCCTGTAAGTATCTAGCCCTCTTCTATTTTGAAGTCTTACCAGCTAATCACTTGAAGTAACTAGGTTGGAGCCTAATTATGTTACCTCTGAATTTAGCTTTTGTTTCACTGTGGATTATTTTCTTTTGACAGATCAAGGTTTCAAACTCCGCACTTGTCAGTGCCTTTATGACCGAACTGGAGACTGATGCACCTGTCTCACAGGTACAATACTAGTATCTGAAGAGCTATTCTCGTTTGCTGCCGGTATTCCAGAGTTTGACTATTGAAACTTCTGTGTTTTTTTCTTTTTGTTTCCTAGGGCGATTATGATCGCTTACACTCGTCAACCACTCCTTTCCTTGAGAACAATATGGAGTTTTTGATTAAATGCATGGATGATTTATCCATGGAACAGCAAAAGGTGTGGCTTATTTTACGCCGTTGTTCAAGTCTCATCGTCATAAGTCAGAATTATATTAATGTTATATCTTAATTTGTTTACCAGTTCCAATATTACTACCGAAACCTGTCTCGTCAGCAAGCTCAACAGCAAGCCTGGCTCCAGAAGAGAAGGTAAGTGGCTTTATATTTCCCGTAGATCTTGTTGTTCTTTTGGTTCTAGCTCTGGTTCGATTTGTTTCACTCCCTTGTTGTCGTGGAAGGTGAAACAAATATAGTTCCAAGAGAATGAATGTTCTATAACAAATGTCTTCAGTTTTTGCTTTTGTTTTGTTGATCGTCCAATTAAATAAGATGTTTGGTTTATAGAGCGGAGAACATGACTCGTAAAGCAGCTGGAGAAGAGCCTTTGCCCGAAGAGGATCTTTCGAACCCAATCTTTAAGCCGATCCCTGAACCATCAAGGCTAGAGAGTTTCCTCATCACTAACCAAGTCTCAAACTTCTGTGGTCAAATCAATGGGTATGTTCTCGCTTAACTCTTAATAACCATCTGGAGCTGCTTCGAATGAGACTTAAATGAGTCGACCCCTTGATATGCAGTGTTGCTGGCCAGAACTTCAGCAGGCTTTACCTGACCAAAGCATTGCACGATAACTGATTGCAAGACTACCCAAGTTTTTGTTTTTGAGCCGAGAAAGTCCAGAGATTTGGTGGTAGAACGGATCCTATATTTGTTTTCCTCCGTACGTTTAAATTTTTTGTTGTGAAGTAAATTGAAAATACAAACCATTTAAAAAACATGTTTTTAGTCATGCATAATGATAGAATTATTGGAATCCTTAAAGATTTTTCTGATATCGGACCTCTAATTGATACGTTATAGTATTCTGTTTTTAAAAATATTTTCGGAATAGAAATCTTCCATGACTTTGACGTCCATCACTAAGTGTCTAACTCTCCTTTTAGCCTTTCCCTTTGTATGTAACTCTGGTTTACATTAAATTGGAGAGAGTTAAAACAAAACATTTCTAAGAGATTAAAGCGCAGAAGTCATACAAAACGACACCATTTTGTTACGTTCTCCTCCAAAGATTCTGTACCAACAAGAACAATGACGGTTTATCACCTTCTTCTCTCGAGCTCTCCATCACTTCTTCTTCCTCCTCCTTCTCCTCGCCGTCCTAACCTCAGCTTTATCTGCCGTATTCCAATCCATCCTCGTCTCGGGAAATTGACCAGCTTACGTTCTTCGTATACACCGGTAATTCCAAAAATTATCGTCCGTAGCACTCTCCGGGAAGACCAACCCGTCTCTTCTGACGCTGACAATCCCACTCTACTGGTCGGTGAAGATTCTGCTGCTTTTGAATTGGGGAAACAGAAGATTGTTTCCTGGGTTTATTTCGGAGTTGTCCTTGGAGTTGTTCTCTTCATCCTCAACGTTGTATGGATCGATAATTCCACTGGTTTCGGAAAATCATACATCGACGCCGTCTCTATCATCGCCGGTTCACCGGAGGTATCCAAAAATTAAACATAACAGCATTAATATCAATTTTCCTTGAGGCAAAATTCTTCTGTTATATGATGTTTTAAGTCACTCTTTTGCAGGTTGCTATGTTAATGCTTATAGTCATATTTGCAACTGTACATAGTGGTTTAGCTAGTCTCAGGGATATAGGAGAGAAAGTCATTGGTGAACGAGCATTTCGTGTTCTATTTGCTGGAATCTCTCTTCCTTTAGCTATGAGCACCATTGTGAGTACTCTCTTACTCCGCAAATTTTCTTTGAATTAATGAAAAAGGACGTGTTTGAGTTCTCTAAGTGGTTTATTCTTCTTTTTCAGGTTTACTTTATAAACCATAGATATGATGGGTCACAGTTATGGCAGCTTCAAGGTGTTCCCGGAATCCATGAAGCTGTTTGGGTCGCCAATTTTGTATCTTTCTTCTTTCTATATCCTTCAACCTTCAATCTTCTGGAGGTAGCAGCTGTTGACAAACCGAAGATGCATCTGTGGGAGACCGGTATCATGAGAATCACTCGACATCCTCAGGTACTGAACTCCCTAATTTACCTACACATCAGCATAATTTGCTTCCTTTTCTGTGTTTCAAAAGAAAATATACGGAAATATTGGTTTTTTACGAAATGAGGTTTATTACTGACTGTGATAATGAGACAAGAATCATGAGAACCACTGGACATCTGCTGGTAATAGCCATTGCCCGAGGATACCCATTACATTGATAGTTGATCACTTTCTATTGCGTTTCACCCTTAGCTCTAAATTCTAATCCAATTGCTTTATACTGTGTTTGAAACACTTGATGTATAGAAAGATAGGGTTTTTTGCTTCGGTTTTGGTTTGTTCTCTTCTTTCTTCATGTTCATGAAAAGATTTAATCTTCTGGATGATGACTTGATTATTGACATCTCTTTTTTCTTCTTCCAGATGGTTGGACAAATTGTCTGGTGTTTAGCACACACACTCTGGATGGGAAGCACAGTAGCTGCATCAGCTTCTTTCGGATTGATTGCACATCATTTGTTTGGGGCGTGGAATGGAGACAGGAGATTAGCTAAGAGATATGGAGATGCTTTTGAAAGCATAAAGAAGAGAACAAGTGTGATTCCTTTTGCGGCCATTTTGGAAGGACGCCAAGTTTTGCCTGAGGATTACTACAAAGAGTTTATTCGGTTGCCTTATCTTGCAATCACCGCCTTAACAATTGGGGCATATTTTGCTCACCCTCTGATGCAAGGTGCAAGCTTTAGGCTTCATTGGTAGATTCTTTGTCTTTTTCCTTTCGTTTGTTTCCTGCATTGTTCATACGAAGACCAGAAAAACTACATAAAGAACAATGTATAAAGTACAAAAGCCCTAATGTTTGTGACACTTGTCGGAATTAAAATTATATAACGTAGTAGTGGCCAATATAATTGAGAAAAAAACATGCAACAACACTGTTGGGTAAGACCGTAACTACTATGTAAAGAGTTGGAATCGAGCAAGTAGGTATTGAATATTAAATGCTACTGTTAAAGAATAGTTTAGCTAGTAAAACTTTTGTTGGTATGTAATGCCACTTAGATGCCATGACGCCCACCACTACTCATAGAAGACAATATTTTGCCTTTTGATGCAAGTTATAATCAGAAAATGAATCTAATTTTAAACATGATATGCGAAGATAGGCTTAGCACAATCCGAACCCAACCCAAAAATTCCGGTTCGGGTCGGATTCGAGTCTACACAAATACCCGATCGGATATAGACATTAGAGTACTTTGGATTTCAGGTTGGGGTTCGACTATAACCAAAAATCCACAAATAAACCGAAGATAACCGAAGATTTTATGTGTTGGTTTAGGTGTACCAAACATTACTTAAGTGTTAACGATTCATCTTCCCCATTATACGATCTCGTGAACAAAAAAGTACGCCTAAAGTAGCTGTAATGTCTCTTTTTCAAATCGCCGAGTCACAATACAACACAAACACGCCTATTCCTTCTATTAACTCAAGAAATCAATCTCAGGTCAGCTTCTCCTCTTTTTTTTTTTTCTTTTTTTTTTCAGAAACAACAATTCAAAATTAACATTTTCTCTGTTTTTTGTTTGAGAAATCATTTTGAAGTTGGGTAATGAATCTTCTATTGCTATTACTTGGTTTTAACTGCTCTTGGACTTCTATTGTTTGCCAAATTTAGGAAGTTTAATGATTATATGCCTTAAATTTGATAAAGCCTTTTGCTTTTGTGAATACGAATTCGTTCTGAAATTTAGGGTTTGTTAATATTTCAATTTTGGATCTATGTTCTTCAATTAAGTAGTTTGTATTGTTTCTGTTAAGGGTTAGAGATTTTAGCTAACTTACATGTTGATTTTGAGTTTTCTTTTGTCTTTCCCTCTGCATTCCTCGCATTATCCTTCTTCATCACTATATCCCCTGAGTGATTTTCATGCATGTACTTAACCAGCTTGGTTCCTTTATGTTTGTTTTTCTCGGTTTATATCCTTACCATATTTGATTTTTCTCTCTCTTCTTTACTATGAACTTTATGAATCTGCAAATAAATAGTTCTCATCATGAGGAGAATATCAAATTTAGTATCTACATATTATAAACTTACAAAAAATTATCATAGCAAATATAACTTATCTTTTGTTGTTTATTTGTCTTGGTGTTAACAACTTTGTCTTTATTGGTTTGTTCTTAGTCTACACCTATATATAAAAGAGACGATTTGTTATTGTTTCCAAACAATAATGTACGTTTTCTTAGGAAGATTTGTTATTGTTTCCAAAAAATAATGTACGTTTTCTTAGGAAGGTTTACTAGATTACAATACATGAAAGACGTGTTATTAGATTACATGTTGACTTTGAGTTTTCTTTAGTTTTTTTCCTTACATTTAAATCAATGATGTGTTATTAGATGCTCTTATAGAGTTACGATTTATGATTAAGTCAATAAGATTATACTGTTGATTTTAAAGTACTAGATTAATGCATTATTGCTGGTTTCAAATTATAAGTTTTGTGCATGCATATTCTAAGTCATAATATTTTCTGTTTTCTGTTTTAGATGGACTCATCGGTCTCTCCATCTCAAGAGAGGTTGAATACAAATAGTGTTGGCAATAATAATACAAAGTATGAGATACCAAGTGGTGGAAGTGGAGGAACTTAAGGTAAACGTAGAGAAAATCTTGAGGAATGTGGAGCAACAACTCAACCAAAGAAACCCAAGAAGACACTGGAGGCAAGATCTAATGTTTGGTCAAACTTCACAAGAGTTAAAGACAACCGAAACAAGTGCATTTGTAACTACCGTCAGAAGGTATTCGCATGTCTAACCAAGTCAGAACATCCAATCTCCATAAGCATATCAATGTGTGTAAACAATACAAGGCTTAGTTGGAATCCTAAACCAATCAGCATCCGATTTAAGCACGAATAGATGTGTGAAGATAGCTAAAGTACCCGAGTCTGTGTTTAGACAAGCATCAAATGAGTTGCTTGTAGGAGCAGAGTTACCATTATCATTCATCGAATGTGCACCCTAGAGACAATTTTGCCGCATAATTAGATCTTTTTCATTTAAGTTTAGGATCATTTCATGTTTAATTATCTTGTAGACAGACTGTGATTTGTTGTTTGTTTTTCTATTCATATGAATCTCTATACGCCTCATTCAAGGAGGACTGCTCAAAGGGACATTGTAAAAATGTATGAGGAGGGAAAGGCTACTCTTAGGAAGTGGTTTTTACACAATAATCAAAGAGCATTTGTTACAACAGACATGTGGAAGTGTCAACCAACTGGTAATTGAAAAGTGATTAGTTTTTGTTTTTTTTTTTTTTTTTGAAATCACTGGTGCTTTACATTGATTATAAACTGATTAATTTCTATTTTTATCTTTTTAAATCACACATGCTTTACATTGATTATAAACTGATTGGTTTATGTTTTATCTTTTTAAACTACATGTGCTTCTTACATGGTTGTCACAATCCACTACATTGATCCTACTTGGGCACCTAAGAAAATGATAATCAGTTTCAAACCTGTAGTCGATCACAAGGTCAGACTATTGCACCTGTACTTTAAGACTGCTTAGCTGAGTGGGGAATCAAGATACTTTTTTGCATTACTTTTGACAATGCAACAACTAATACTTCAACTTTAAGGAAGTTTGAATGTAGTTTTATAATAGGTTCATATGATTGCATTTGTCTTAGATGGTGAGATGCTACATATGTGATGTAGTGGACATATAATTAATTTGATTGTCAGGGATGGTTTAGCTGAAGTAGATGATAGTATATGTGCAATTCGCAATGCTGTCACTTATCTTAGATCATCTACGAATATGATGAAATCATTTGAGCTAAAGGTTGAGTCTGGAAAGATAACAAGAGGTAGTCTACCACTTGATGTGAGAACTAGGTGGAATTAAACATATCTTATGTTGAAACAAGCTCTTAAGTTTCGGGTTGCATCTGAGAAAATGTTAGATGAAAACAAGGTTTACTATGATTATTTCTCTGAGTTAGAGAATGGAGAAAAAAGGAAAGGACCTCCTAGGTGTCATGATTAAGACGAGGTTGAGAGACTTCCTCGTTTTCTAGTTATTTTCTATAACCCAACTATGATTGTCTCAGCCTCTACATCATTGAACTCACATATCTGCTATGGTGAGATAGTGACCATAGCATCAAATCTGAGTGAACTTATTACTAAAAATGATAGCCAGCTGAGTCGAAAGGCTAGTGAAATGCTTAAGAAGTTTGAAAATTATTGGGATGGGCTGAAAAATATCAACAAGATGTTGACTGTAGCGACAATGTTTGATCCTAGAATGAAATTGCAGTTTTCAAAACTATGTTTTGAAACATTACATTAGAAGGATTCTATGGAGGCTAAGGAGATGAATGAGTCAGTTTTTTTTGTTAATTTTTAGATCTATGTTCACTGAGTATAGTGATAGACATCATGGGAATACAAATGTCCAATCACAATTTTCACAATCTTAGTCTTCTCGAGCTATGTCCTCTAGTTCTAGTCGTGAAAAAATCTAGTGATAAGATGGATTTATTTGATGATGGATTGGGTATAAGCGGATTGACATTAGGTATAAAGAGATGATGAGTGAGAAAGGAGAAAGAAAAATACGAGATGAGCTGGATACATATTTAAGAGATGATGTCGAGAGTTCTGAAAAGGTACATGGGACATAATTTGACATACTCTCATGGTGGAAAGCGAACAACTTTAAGTTTCCAATACTCTCACAGTTTGCTCGAGATGTATTTAGCACAAGTGGTCGGCTTATTACTCCAACTAGAAGTTGTCTTTCTCACTTTAACGTTGAGGTGTTAATGTGGACAGACAATGGTAAAACAAGACATTAAAGGTGAATCGAAAGAGCTCACCGTTAGACAAATTCTTGCTGAGGTTGAAGAGGCCGACAATCTTGAGAGAAATAAACTACTTATGATTCAATTCTTGATTTAATATGTATAAATTATTATGTAATTTTAACACTAGTTTGTTGTTGTTATTGTAGAATTTGGAAATTCAATCACAATAGAAGACTAAACAAAGAGTTCGGAAATCCAATCTACATTTAAACTCTTTGTCGTTTTTGCAATTAAAGAGTTAAAAATTTGTTTTTTTGAATTTGGAACAAATTAATCTACATTTTATGTTAAGTCTTTGATGTCAGACCCAAACCGGACCCCAAAATTTATATATGTTCGAGTATTAATCGGATCCTCTTTAAAATACTAAATCAGACCCGAACCCGAATGTACAGACAAAGAGTTTAAATGTGAAATCAGACCCGAACCCGAATTTGATCTGAATTTCTAAAATACCTGATTGGATCCTCTATACCTAAATCTGAAAGATCCAAAACCCAAAAAAATCTTGACCCAATCGAATTTGGGTACTTGAATGCTCAAGCCTATGCGAATATCTCAAATCCACGTCTAGATTGATATCTACATATTGATGCCTAGATGAAAATTTGTAAAGTTAAAGCTCATTGGTCATATAAGATTTTTGAAGACTTTACATGTTTTGAATTTCACAAGGAGCTAGGCGATAGCGCCTAATCAACTAACCGTAATCTATGCGGAGATTAATCGGGATAAATCTTTTTAATTCAGTTATGTGTTTAATCTTATTAATCAAATAATTTAGTGTTAAAATTTCACAAAAAATATTGATAAGAAAATTAAATATTATTATAAATAGTTTGGTAGTTGTAATTAACATCAAAATAATATTTAACTTATATATATATATATTTAAATTCTATACAATTTAATGAGTATGATGAAAATTTGTTTCATTTTTATAAAAATTAGATTGATAAGATCGGATCTATAGTGTAAAACTTATTTTAAAATTCATGTTTAATCTACTAATGGTAGAGGAGAAGAATTAAACTCTAGCTGCATAAGTCTTTACCGGATCATCTAACCATCAAATTATGAAGAATTTAGGAGAGAAAATTTAATTGTATTAGGTAGAAGTAATAAGATATTAATCAGAGTACATGGAGATTATTCAGATCTTATAAGGATTAATCGAAAAGCCAAATTTGAAAATTATTTAGGTATTAATTGATTTGATTAGTTATCGTCTAAAGTCTATATGAAAAATTAATTGGTTATGCGAATGAGTTCTTAAACAAGTATATATGTTTAGTTTTTAAGTTGGTGTTAGTTTTCAAAGAAAAAAAGAAATGGAGCATAAAAATAGAAAAAGAGAAACATGGAAAGAGAGGCCAAATAGAAACAAATGATTTTCAACAAAGAAAGTGAAGTAGCTCTGCAAGTGAAACTAAACAAACACTTCTCTCTCTCTCTCTTTCCTCGACTTGGAGTTCGCAATTTGTTGTAGCCACTCTCTGATATTCTTCTCACTTCGCATCTTTTAACCTTCAGTTCTGCTGCTTGCCGGAGCATCCCGGCGCTCTGTTTCCGACGTGTTTGCGGCGTACCCTCCCCCTTGTCGGTTACACCTCCAATTGCAACACTATCGTCGCGGATTAGGGCTTTTATTCAAGATGTACGTTGCTTTCGGATTGCTCTATCTTTTATATTGATACCAAATCCGATGTGGGTTTACTCGTCTTATGCTTAATTTTTTTTTCCGGGGTTTAATTGCCGACTGTTTTTTTTTTTTTTTGAGTTTCTGATTGCTAAAACCCCAAATCCTATATATCCTCGTAGGCTCGTAGCTCAAATCAGTTTATAGTAAAAAGCTCTGTATAAGATGATTCCAATGGACAAGAATCACTACTTGCCGAGTACTAGCACCACCGGTCTTGTGTTTCCGGCGACTTACGATGTAAATGCGATAAACCGTGCCTCCAGGTTTCGCCCGGCTGAGCCGGAGTCTTCGGCTTCGGTGGCTGGAATCAAACAAGAAGCTGCTTTGATTATGGATTGGACTGTTGAGGAGCAGTATGTATTGGAGAACGGCCTTGCAAAGTAGGTATCTTCGTTTCCGCTTAGGTATTTTTTGGATATTTCCAATTTTCTGTTTGTTTAATCTGCAAAGTGCACTTCATTGATAGCTTTTCAAGTCTATGATTAAATTTTTACAATAAAGTTAATATTGGGAATTGTTTTACAAGAGGTAGTGGGCACATTACATTCTCCATTGTGGACAATTAAAGTTTGTTCCTTGGAATAAAAAGTATCGCCTTTGTGTTTCCATGAAACGTAGAATTTCGCATATTGTTAAGGAAGTGGGACCATTAGTCAATTTTCCATACATGATTCTCTAAGAAAATAACATATAGCCGAGGTTGTTCCAGGTGGTAGTTCTATTTGTTTGCATGCTTGACATCTTTTTTGTTCTGTAGATTAAAAGATGAACCGAAAATTTCAAAGTATGTAAAGATCGCTGCAACTCTACCGGAGAAAACTGTAAGGGATGTAGCATTGAGGTGTAGATGGATGGCGGTAAGTTCGTATGGTTTGGTTAAGCTTCCTTGTGCTGTGTTCATACTTTCTGCTGTTCATGAGCTGTTTTAATGTCAAAATCACTTTAGCTTTTCACAAGGATAGTTCTAGTGCTAGAGAATTGCTTAGAAGTTTCTAGAATTCTTTTTCCAAAAGTATGTGGCTGTTATGGAACTAGGAATCCGAGAGATATTTCTGTCACTGTTAAAAAAAGCATATGCTATATATGAGGGAATCACCATGATGATGCAACTTTGCGTGTGTGCTTTGTGATAAAGATAAAGTCCTGCAAAAAGAAGCTAGAGGTCTTTGATGAAAAGTCACTTTGCCATGTCGTAAAGATTGTCTATTAGATGAGCAAAAAGACAAAATGACAAGTATTGCTGACGCTAGAATCTGTCTTTATATTGGCTTTGGAGTCTATGATTGTGGAGGGAATTGTTGGAAAAGGATATAAGCCTAAAGCTATTTTCTTTATCTGTGGTTATCCTGAAATAGATACTGCTTTTATGGGTGGTTGCAGCGATATCTATACGTTTTGGAGTTTAGAAAATTTACGTTGGCATGTTAGTTTTGATTAGCAGTTATAACTCCGATCTATGACAGGCGATGGAGTTCTTTTAAAATGGTTCTTTTGTTCACAACATGGGTTACATCATAATGTTAATTGTTTGCATAATAAAGCAAAATGAATTTATGAAATATAATGCTTTTTTATCATTACATCTCCTTCATGTCTCTGTCCTGTCATATTTGACTTGAGTTTTATATGACACAATCTTTTATTTCATTTAGTGCTTGTATGCCTTTATGTTATTTTATTATTCTCTTGGTTAAGCCGCGCATCTGTTTTGACAGCGAAAACGGCTAAGAAGAGAAGATAGTAATGTCTGTAAGAACATTAGCAATACGAAGGTATGCTTGCCCAACTGAACCTTTCTTGTATCGTAATTACTAGTTAATGAACCGATGAAGGTAGATGGCCTCTCGATTCTGTTTTAGGTTTTAAGGGATTTTGCCCACAGATATAAGTGTTATTCAAGCAAACCTGTACTAGCGATGGGATTCTTCAATATTGAAGCTAAACTATAGTGGGCTAAATTACTTGTCTGGTGGGTTTCTTATGAGAACATAATTTGTTATTCTTGACTAAAGACAAATAAGACCACTACGTTTGGTGATTGTTATACATGACTGGACATTCAATAAAGTTTGTGATCGATTTTTCAATGGCTGATGGGCAGCAAATGATGTGGATCCAACTATACAGAAGTATTAGAAGATATAACTTTAACATCAGTATCTGAGCTTGTGGGCATATTTATAGGGTGTTTAATGATTGTTATGACATTTCATGAAGGGTTAGTATGTGTTTCATATCATGTAAACATTCTTTGCTGGGTCGTTTGAACTTCTGTAAATCAATATGCTTTGAATTTGGCTCTAAAGATCATTCTTCTTGATGGTAAGGTGGTGGATACATCCCCAGAACTGAACATGCTATCCAGTGCGCCACATCAAAATGCTTTATACGTCATGAACAATATGCACCACAGTGCACAGTCACACATGCCTTTTGAAGGTCTATGCTCTTTTTATTCTTTGCTCCTCTACTGGGTTATGTGGTCTTATAAATAAAAGAAGTCAAATTGTCAGCTAACTACCTTTGTTAAACTAATCTTCTCAGGTTTAAGTGACGCAGTGATGGATCTGTTACAGCAAAACGCTCAAGCTTTTAGTCAAATTTCTTACAATATTTCCGCATTCAAGGTAATTTTATTTTTGCAATCCTTTGTCACTAGTTGTGTGAGAAGACTGATGGAGTGAAATTGAGAAACAGTCAGAAAAGTCAGACATCAAATATTGTATACCAGATTTCCCACATGCTCAGTAGAATTTGGTACTGTTTGGCTGGGTTTCCTTGTTATCCTTTTGCATGGTTATTTCACCCACAGATATCCTGACTAAGTGCATACAGCTGCAGGATAACATCAGTCTCTTTTCTCAGGCAAGAAATAATATCAGCGCCATTCTGACTGAGTATGTGTATCCTACAGTAATTTTAGTTTTCATAAATGAGACAGGTCATCTGTCTTCCCTTTCTATGTTTAAAGCTTAAATGCTAAACTCTTACTTTCTTCTGCAGCATGAAGGAGATGCCTGGTATCATGAGTCGGATGCCAGCTTTGCCAGTTTTGATTAATGATGATCTTGCAAGCAGTTTATTGTCAAGTACCATACAGGTAATAGATTTTGCTGTAACTTATGATAGCTAATCCTGAATATTTCTCTTTGTGACACAAATGATCAGAGCTTCTTGATCCTAAAAGTGTTAAGAGTTGGATATAATCAATACTTGCGTAATGCTGAACAAAGACCTTGTCCTTGCATTCATGTCGAGGAACTGAAGTTGAGACCTTAGCGAGCATTGCTAGGAATGGAACAAATTAAGATATAAAAGATGTGAATATAGAAACCATTAATGTTCTTTAGTTTATTGACCTCTGAGTATTTCTCTTGGAAGCTGGTCGTGTTTGATGTTCCATGGATTTCTTTCCTGTCTCACAGCCGATATCGTATACTCCTCCAAGCATCCACCTGAAGCAAGAGCCGAGAAGTTGATGGGGGGAGTCGGATTTTGACCAATGCTAAAGTAAATAGCATAAGTACCTGCTATGTGGAAATGCTTCGCTGAATGACATGGCAATGCTTATCGACTGCAGACACCGCTTCAGAACATTAGATTTGACAATCGGTATTGGTAAAATCCTTGTGCTCTCGGGTAATATGAAAAAGAAGAATGAACTGCACTCCATCTAAGGCCAAGGTACAACTCCTGGATCTGCACAAAATGCTTTGGCTATAGATTGGACATCGAATTCCCTGAATTCATGGAAGACGGCATAGGTTGATGGAACTCCAAAACCTTCTGCTGTAATCTTGTTGATGCTTAAATTAGTATAATGATAGTTTATTTCAAAGCTCTTCAGAGGCCGGTTATGTGTAATACAAATTCTAGTTAAGGTAATAACTTGTCATCCGCTAGGTCATTGTATGTACGTCTTGTCACCTCTCTCAATTCATTTTTGTAATGTTTGCAGAATCTTCAGTCCTAAACAGAGATTTATTTTAAAGGTTTGTTGCTTTTAAGACAGAAACACAGACACAATGTAGCTTCAAGATGACGATGGCTTGTAGCTCATAACACAGGTCAGTACGCTGGCAGAGCAAAACTATTACAGCTGGTTTATTCGAATTTCCAAGAAGAAAATGGTGGAGTTTCAGAGTTCTTGTAGGTAACAATATTGGCGTCTGACCTTTCCCCTTTCACAGAATCTGGGCGTCCCATGGCTTCAAGCTCGGCCATCTCTTCGGTTGTGAGTTTCACAGATAAAGCTCCTATGTTCTGATTAAGGTTTTTGATCTTGGAGGTTCCTGGGATTGGGCAGACATCATTGCCTTGGTGATGAACCCATGCGAAAGCCAATCGTGCAGGAGTGTAGCTTTACCTTTCCGCCATTGAATTTACCTTTTCATAGATAATCTGGAATCTCGGTAGACCCTGGAATTGATCAAAACATAGTTTTAAGAACAACATTCAGAGATGAAATTTAGTTCTCATCTGGATTGTGCAAACAAGAGACGGTGAACGTTCATATAATGATGGACTTACTTTTCTGTAGTCACTGTTGTCCATATTTTCAATGAGTTTTGGTCCGGCAGCAAAGAAGCCCCGTCCCAGAGGACTGTAAGCTACAATTCCAATGCCGAGTTCCCTGGAGAAAGTAAACCAAAGAACATAACAAGGTAAGAACAACTGAAACTCTACGGAGGAAAAGGAATCTTGCTCGAGATTTGCACCTGCAAGTGGGAATGATATCTTCTTCAATGTCTCTCGACCATAAAGACCATTCTAACTGCACTGCTGTTAGCGGGTGAACAGCATGGTGTCTTCTTATAGTCGAGACAGAGGCTTCGGACAAACCAATGTACTTTATCTTACCCTCTTTAACTACCTTCTTTAGTTCTCCAATCTATGAAATGACATGACATGAAAACACTGTAACAATCAGCTCATGAATTTAAGAATCAAGTAAGATTGGCAAGAGGATTGAATGCTTACAGTGACTTCAATGGAGATAGTGGTATCTGTTGTCAATATAAGCTTCTGTCAATGATCTATTTAGAGACTAATATGTTGGTTGAATGTTTTGTGTAGGTAATAGAGAGTGAAGAAAAAAAGCGGACAAGAGTATTTACGAGTTCCCAAGGAGGAACTCTCCTTGGTACATCTCGGTGAGTTTCACTCACAGATTTGGTTCCACTATAATCAAATAAGCAATTACAAGCAATGTGTTTCAAGAACAAGAAAGAACCCCCCAAGATCCAAGCTCACACTCTCTCAGGTCTCTCTTCTCTCTCCCGGTAAAACACACCCCTCTCATGCTCTACTTTCTATGATATATAAGCCAAAACCAACATCACAGTATACCTGCCTTGCCTGACAATGAACCATCTTTAGATCAGCCTTGACTATAAAGAAAACCTTCCATTTCAGGTACTAAACCAGATGGACCTAGTCAAAAGGACAGAAGAAACTCGAGGCCCATTCTGACAAATGGAGATCAGCAATCTCGGCCCATAACATAGAAGCCTAGAATGTCTAAAACCCAGAACTGATGGACTTGGGTCTAGGCCACACAGCTCGGCCCATACCGGCCCAAGAAGAAGAAGAAGCGCCGGTCCACAGTATCGATCCGATGGTGGTAATAGAGGTCGATGCAGCTAGCACCTAAACGCCTTAAGCTGGCTTCACAAGCAGCACTCACAAAGAGGATCCAAATTTGGTTGCCAATTCAACCTTCGCCCTCATACCAGTTACTTCAAATAAACCAAACAATACTAATTTAAAATACTAGCAATATTTTTCAAAATGTTAATGCATGTTATTATCTTGCAGATATTTTAGAATTAGAAAGAAATATGGATTATATTAAAAAAGGTGGTGAAAGATTTAGAGAGAATAAGCTCATTTATTTTAACAAGATCTTAAAAAAAAGGAAACTGTTATCAAAAATAAATAATTATCTCTAAAATATATTTCAATAGGATAGTCTTCTAGATTTGGCTAACTTTACATAAAATCAAATGAAACCATAACCAGCAGGAAACTCGGCTTATATCTAATTTCTTCAATTCATTAGGATGGTTACCTTCCTTTAAGGCTCATATCATCCCTTTATCAACAACTTCCAAAGCTTTTCATCTTCCCATGAATTCCATCGACACCAGAACAGTTGAATTTATCGAATTCTCTATCCAAAACCTATTGAAGAGTTGGTGCAGTCGGCAAACATGGCGAAATCTGTGCATCTTCTCCCACAAACAACCACCACAACTCATCTCCATAAAACAACAATGGAGAATCACTTTATAGAGTTTTTGGAGTCGTACGAAATTCACCTTTTCACCATCTTCTTGCTCTCTCTCGATACCACCTTAATGTCCTTAGAACTATCTTCTTCTCTGCTCTCCCTGCACAACAGTCGAGAAAACAGGGACCGAAAACGAATGGTTCCGTTGGGGAGGAACTGCTATTCTGACTATCATCGCCTTCAAATCGCTAGCTCTAGCTGTTGCTCTGGTGAAATCATTCTTCAAACTACCTGGTTGTGTAATCGATGGTATGGTTGCAATTATAGCTCTGATTCTGCAGGTGTTTCTTGAGAAGAAAGGGAGCGGGATCATCGTAGTTGTGAGCTTGTGGCGGATTCTAAGGGTTGTAGAGACTGCGTTTGAGCTTAGTGATGAAGCCATTGAAGTGCAGATAAATTGAATCATCAGCTAGTTTCAAGCTCTTAGTGAAGAGAATAGAACATTATTAGAGACTTTTTCAGGGAAAAATGAAGTAATCAAGAAGCTAAAAATGAAGAGCGAAATGAGTTCAAATCAAATGGCGATATTTAGTTTGTAACAAACCAAAGGTAGGCTATTTGATTAACTCAAAATGCAGAATCTGAAGTCCTCTGTTTTTATTAATAGATTGTTTTAAGCAATACATTAAAGATGTAACAAGTGCATTCAGGCTGCATCTCATTCAAATAAACAGAAACTGCATTGCCAAAGTTGGTAAGAAGCTTCATATTACACACAGAGAAGAGACTCAACAACTTGGCATTGGTGACAATAGGGAAGCAGTGTCATGAATATTACCCTCCAGATTAGTTGAGAATGTAAGAGTTATGATTTTGTTGGATTAGCTTCAAAGTATTCAACATTAATATTTTGATGAAGAAGTTTCTAGTAATTTAGATTAGTTAGTTAGAATAATATATTATCCAAGATAGATTAGCATCAAAAGGATCTAATAACAAATATCTATAAAGCTGTGTTAATATCTATAAATACTTAGTTGAGTTGTGAGTAAGGTAAAACTTTGAGGTGTTTAGTTTTTGAGTTATATTTATAAATATTATAAGAAGAGTAATATCTTATATTCAAAGTGTGCAAGTGAAATTTCGACTTTAAATTGGTATCAGGGCTCAAGGATGAATTGATAAACGGAGAGAGATTAACATGTATGGCGTTAATCTGCAATCTTCTCGATCTTAGGAGCTCAAGTCATCTTCAATCCATTGTCTAATAATAAACTTTACAAACTATATAGTATGGGCCATGAGGATGGAGGTGATGTTGCAGATACATAAGGTGTGAGAAATAGTTGAAAACGGTTCAATTGATTCCAAGAAGAATTATATCGCAATTGGTTTGTTGTTTCTATCTATTTTGAAGGAATTTATTATGAAAGTAGGCGAAGAAGATTCAACAAAAGGAATTTCGAAAGCAATTGAGACTCGATATCTTGGTGTAGATCATGTCAAAGAAGCAAACAATAATGAATGAGTTTGAAAGAATGAAGATGAAAGACACGAGTAATATTGATAACTTCATGGAAAAGCTATCAGAACTAGCATCAAAATCGGCCTCACTTGAAAAATCTACGAAGAATTGAAACTTGTGAAGAAGTCTCTCAATAGTTTACCAATAATAAAGTATATTCAAATCATTGCTTCTCTTTAACAAGTACTTGATTTGAATATAACAAGTTTTAAGACATCATAGGAAGACGTAAAGCATATGAAGAAAGAATTCTCGATGAGGAGAATCAAGAAAAAGAGGAGAATAAGCTTCTTTATGTCGATACTTCAAACTCAAGAGGGAGAGGACATGGAAGAGGTGGACGAGGTAGAGGTGGTCGAACAAATCAAGATGATTAAAGAGAAAACAAAGATAGATCAAGAGTAATTTGTTTTCGATGTGATATTATGCATCTTCATGTCCAGAAAGAAAGAAAAAATTTCAAGAACAAAGATATGAAGAAGTACATATAGTAGATAGAGAAGAAGCCGGTGAATCTCTTTATAAGCATGGAGTTGTGTTCTTGAATGAAGAAGATTTGTCCTACGAAGATTTGAAGGTTAAGGGGGGAGATTGTGGGATAAGCTTCAAAGTATTCAACAATATCTTGGTGAACAAGTTTCTAGTAACTTAGATTAGTTAGTTAGAATAAGATATTCTCCAAGATATATTAGGATTAAAAGGATCCAATCCTAATAAAAATTGGTAATTAGTAAAGTTGTGTTAACATATAGAAATAATTTAGTTGAACTGTGACTAAAGTAAGACTTTTTGAGATGTAGTTTTTGAGTTATATTTCTAAACATAATAAGAAAATTAATATTTATATTCAAAGTGTGCAATTTTGACTTTACACTTCACCAAAATCTGAGTTGTCCATACCAAATTTTTTAGCATGAGATGTTCGAATGACTGAAAAAGTTGGTCCAATCTATGTTGAAATAGTTTACCATGGTTAGGCAACATAAGCTTGAATAGTGACCGGAGGAGATATTGTAGATCCTTCATCGTTGTGAGTCGGATATGAGTATTGTCATATGACTTTAAACACAACACCAGACGAAGTTGATTCTTTAACTAAGGCTTTTTTGTCTTCTATCTTGGATATTGAACGATTGACATTAAATTGAAGCATTATCATTAGTATTCTAGGGAAAGATTTAGAGCCTAGTGGATATACAATTATTATAAGAGTAGATGGAAATGACGTAGTAGTTATTGTATATTATTAGTGATATACCAAATGCTCAGTGTATATGTACATATATAAAAAATACAATCATGTACAATCTAATAGAATCATTGAGTATTGAATCCTATATGGTATCAAAACCTTCGACACCCTAATTTTTACCGCTTTCTCTTCTTTCAAACTTACAGACTTGGCCGCCAATAACTCCTTTACCTTCTCTCATGAAACTATTGTGGTTTCTAAAACCAACATTGTAACAAATGTCAATATGGGTAATATGATCAAGCAATGCAACGAATCATGATGTGGAGTCGTCATATTCATGCCTTGCTTCATGGGTATGAATTAGCCGGTTACTTTGATGGATCCACAACCACTCATCCATCCGCTCTCACTATTGCTACTGAGATTACTGCAAATGTTACATTTTACATCTGGGAGAGGCAAAATTGTCTTATTTATAGTGCTCTGTTGGGAGCCATCACAAATGCTCTACAACCTATTCTCTCAACTAGTGAAATGTATGCGGAGATTTGGTCGACTCTCTTCACTACTTGTGCCAAGCCTACAAAAGGTCATTTGAAGCAAATTCGCCATCAGCTCAAGCAGTGAACCAAGAGAACTCGTTCAATTGAGGAGTATCCCCAAGGTTTCACAGCCAGAGTCGATCAGTTAAATCTTCTTTGTAATTTTCTTGACCATGAAGACAAGATAGAATATACATACTTGAAGGTGTCACGTAAGAGTATAAAGTTTCTGGTGAATTAAATGGAAGCACGCGATATTATCCATCTCTCACTTAGCTTCACGAAAAGCTTATCAATCATGAATTGAGGCAACTCTCCTCCGCATTTACATCTCACTGCCTCAACCAATGTTGAAACCTACAAAGGATCACCATTTCAACAATGAAATCAGTCACGCAGAAAACATAGCAATAACTATCGTGGCAGTAAAAACAACTGGCGGACTTTACAAAAATTGAATTTAGTAAGGCCAAATCAGCGCACATCCAGATGTTACCAAGGAAAATGCCAAATTTGTGGTTTCTTTGGACAAAGTGCTTGCCGGAGTCCTCATTACCAACCTGCATCAAATAAATCAAGCTATCCTCTGCCTCCACCAGCTTAGTCTTCCAATAGATGGTAGTGGAGAGCCAATTTCACTTCACCTCAGCCATGCAATCCGATGAATTAGGTCATGGATACAGGAGAAACAAATCATCTCACAACCAACTTGAATAATCTCTCACTTCACCAACCATATCAAGGTGGAGAAGAGATTGGCATAGTAGATGGTTCTCGTATACCCATCTCCTAAACTGGTTTTGCTCTTTTGTCTACTCCCTCACGTGCTCTAAAATTGAATGAAATCTTTTGTTCCAAATCTGTATAAAAGTCATCATGTTTCAGTTGAATTCTTTCCTACCTCCTTTCATGTGAATGATCTAAGCACATGGGCCGGTTGTACCAAGGTAGAACTGAGAACAACTTATATGAGTAGGCATATCGACTTCCAACCATCCTTTACACATCACCATCACCTAAAGCTACCCTTCACTCATTGCATTCACGGTTGGGACATCCATCCTTACCTATTTTAAATTGTATTGTATCACAATATTCTTTACCTCTTTCCAATTCCATTAATAAAGCTCTATTGTTCTAATTTCCTTATAAACAAAACACGCAAACATCTATTCTTTCAAAACACCATAAAATCCGATAAACCACTCCAATATATCTATACATACCTATGGTCTATGTTTTGATAACTCCAAACATTATCTCATCCTCATTAACCACCATACCTGGTACACTTGGTTAATACTACTAAAAATGAATTCTCAAGCTTATGATTGCATATAAGGCAATGGTAGAGAACATGTTTTAGACAAGAATTGGTACCTTGTATTCGGAAAATGGTGGAGAGTTCATGGCGTTGCATTAGTTCCTTGCTACTCATGGAATCACTCACTTCACCACACCACCACCACACACCCGAGCACAACAATACTTTGAGAGGAAACATAGTCACATTGTGGAAACATGCTTGACTTTGTTGGAAATTGCAGTTTTTCCCTAACGTTATTGGTCATATACTTTTTCTGCAGCTGTGTTTATGATTAGCATAATGCCAACATCAGTCATTGGTGATGTCTCTCCATATCATAAACTCTTTCAACAACCAACCAATTACATAAAGCTAAGAATCCTCGAATATACCTGTTTCTCATGGCTTCATCTAATAGCTCAACACAAGCTAGATTCTCGATCCCTTGAGTGTGTATTTTTGGGTTACTCACTCAATCAAAGTGTATACTTCTACTTTGATGTTGAAACAAGCTGGATATATGTCTTTCGCCATTTTCAATTCCTAGAAACGGAGTTTCCATTTTGAAAAGCAAAGATCGCATCTTCACCATCAGAAGAGATAACCTTTTCTCTAGCAGCTCTGCTATAAACCCATAACCCAGCCTCGCCACTGATCAGTCATTAGTTCCGCCCCGGTCGCCCATGTCAACATGTTTGTCTCCTCACTAGGAAGATCGTCGGTCATCGGATTCAACATCACGAGTCACATGGTGAATCAGAATCCTGTTGTGAACAAAGCTCAATTGCAGAGACATGCCCAACTGAACACTCTGATCCACCAGCTCCTTCACATGCAAGTCTACCAAACCCAATAACTCAAAAAATAGATGGGCTGAATTCTAAAACTCAGAATTCAACAAATCCTCAACCAGAAATAGAAACAGTCCCGATGAACACCCATCTAATGAAGACAAGAGGGAAAAATCAAATCCGCTAGCCAAAATCTCATCAAAATGCCACAAGCAATGGAACTAAGGAATGTAACTCAAGTGATGAAGAACTCAATTAGCGCGATGAATTGATAGAAGAAGTCAATGCTCAATTGAGAAATCATACCTCAGATTTGATTTCGCCTGAACCTAATCAAAATGTCATCAACACAAAGTGGATATCCACACTAAAGTATCGACATGAGGGCTCTATTTATAGGTATAAGGCGCGTTTGGTGGCCAGAGGTTTCAATCAACAATACATGGATAATTACTCAGAGACATTCAGTCCAGTTGTTAAATCAACAACCTGTGGTGTACTAGAGATTACCGTTAGTATTAATTGGGACATGAAACAACTTGATGTAAATAATGCGTTTCTGCAGGGAACTCTAAATGAAGAAGTCTACATATCTCAGCCTCCATGATTTGTTGAAAGGACATACCACACCATGTTTGCAAGCTAAGGAAAGCACTATACGGGTTAAAACAATATCCCCATGCATGGTATGAAGAATTCAAAGATTTTCTTATGCATCTTGGTTTTCAAAACTCAGCTGCATATGTAAGCGTGTTCGTGCTCAATATTGGTACAAAGATTATGTATACACTTGTGCATATCGATAACATAATAGTCACTGGAAATTCTCTAACATTAGTCAAATAGTTCGTCACCATTGTGGGATCGAGATTCTCGCTCAAATATATGTGTGATCTTCACTACTTCTTGGGTGTATAAGTCACTCGTACATCTGCATGTATGCATTTGATGCAGCGTTGCAACATTCTTGACTTCTTGCAGAAAATGAATATGTTGGATGCAAAGCCGAAATTAACACCAATGTCAACAACTCCAAAACTCTCAGTTACATCTAGTACACGACATGAAGATTCTTCATAATACATAGCCTTTGTTTGGTAGCTTTTAATATCTCTCATTCACGAGACCTGATCTCTCTTACATTGTGAACAAATTATCACAATTCATTCACTTTCCAATAGATTTACACTAGTAGGGAGTGAAACTTGTATTACGTTATCTCGCAGGCACAATTACACTTGGCATATACATTAGGTCGGATGTATCTTCCACTCTACATGCCTTCTCCGATGCGGACTGGACTGGTGATCCATATGATTTTATCTCAACAAACGCCTATGTTGTGTGCTTAGGCAAGACACCAATTGCTTGTTCATCAAAGAATTAGAGTGGTGTACCTCGCAGTTTCACATAGGCTGAATACCGTGCGGTTGCAGCCACAACTTCATAACTAAGTTGGATATATTTCTTACTCTCTGAACTTCATGTCACCTTACCATCCACACTGGTCATATATTATGTCAACACGGGAGCCATTTACCTTAGAGCCAATCCAGTATTTCACTCACGGATGAAGCACATAGAACTGGATTACCACTT
Organism: Lepidium sativum; assembly: GCA_023374145.1. Classification (NCBI taxonomy): domain Eukaryota; kingdom Viridiplantae; phylum Streptophyta; class Magnoliopsida; order Brassicales; family Brassicaceae; genus Lepidium; species Lepidium sativum. The sequence continues at coordinate 25,710 of JAKUCM010006398.1, forward strand.
TGTAAATTGATTTTTTGGTAATTATAATATTTAATCGATGACATGACACGTGGACCGTCAAATTGGGTCGTTGATTTGAAAAAGAGAGTTGGACAGAGACCAAAATCGTGAAATCCACATTTCGACTCGTTTGATCTTCTTACTAAATCAATAATACAGGCCCAGTAGTGGGCCAGAGATACACAAAACAAAATAAAAGATTGAGCCCACATTGAGGATTCTAGAGTCTTTAAATAGTCTGTATAATGTCCATGACACGTGGACTGTCAAGATTAGATAGAGACATCTTTGGAAGAAAATCCAAAATCATGAAATTCGCACTTCTTTTCATTTCACTTTTTTTACTCAGATCATCATCTTCCTCTGAGATGTTGAGCTACGTCTGGTCAGTACCGTTGGTTCTATCCATGTGTAACGATATTATCATCATGGCCAAGGTCACTGATTCGCCTGCGGCGATTTTCCTCTGTAGTCAAATCCGTGTTGATGATTCTCGGAGTCCTGTGTGTTCCGCGCCGGATTCAGACCTCAACTACAGGCCTGTTATTGGTATCATGAGCCATCCTGGAGATGGTGCTTCGGGTCGATTGAATAATGATACGAACGTATCGTACATCGCAGCTTCGTATGTGAAATTTGCTGAAGCTGGTGGAGCTCGTGTGATCCCGCTGATCTACAATGACCCTGAAGAACTGCTCTTCCAGGTTCTTATCTAATTTAGCTCAGTCGATTCTCTAGTTATTTGCAATCCTCCCTCAAATCGAATATGGCTGCAATTAAATTTTCGTCATTGATATAGGAAAATATCAAATTAATAAGATTTTGATCGCTTTCTGATTTCATTTTTTTTCTAAATCATCTTGGTGAATGATAAATTCAGAAGCTAGAATTGGTCAACGGTGTGATATTCACTGCTGGTTGGGCTAAAGAAGGATTGTATTTTGAAATCGTCAAGAAAATCTTCAATGTAAGCTGAACATATTTCTCTTTGGTGTTGAACATATAATTCTGATATATAATATTTATATCTCTATGATTCTCTCAGAAAGTTTTGGAAAGAAATGACGCTGGATAGAACTTTCTATTATACGCTATTTGCCTTGGATTTGAGCTCTTGTCGATGATCATAAGTCAGGTGAATGCTTCCTTCTCGAATCTCATAGCAACTTTTATGGTTTTAAGTTAACGTATCTGAATACTGGAATATAGAATCTGTGTAAATTGAGAAATTTTCCATTTTCAATGCTGTGTACTTTAGTATGTAGTAAAGTTTGAGATTAGCAGATAGCTTCGTTCAAAGTCTCTAATGCTTGTCTTTGTAACACAACAGAGACATTCTCGAAAAAGTTGATGCAAAAAATTCTGCATCAAGTCTCCAATTCGTTGAAAGTATTAAAAGCAAAGAAACCCTATTCCAAAGGTGCAAACAGCTTCGTGATGTATATATATTACTAAACCTTCACGTTTTGAAAGATTCCACATATAATTGTACTGCTTCTCATATTGCAGATTTCCTCCTGAGTTGTGGGAAAAACTCAGTAGAGATTGTTTGGTTATGCAGAATCATCAGGTTAGTATTTGCATCTCATAATTTCCGTCTCAGTTATACTATGGAGTATAGTTGTCACTATTTAACATACTTGTACAATCTCAATGAGAGATATTTGACATTGATAATGAAATGTTTGTAGTTCGCTTCTTATAATTTTGTTACCGCTACAGTTAGGCAATTTTTCTTGCCAATTCTATTTTATTGTACTTAACTAATTATTCTCATTCTAGTTTCTGGCTGATACTGATACTTATTATCATGATTTCCCAGTATGGTATATCACCAGACAGCCTTTGAAGGCAATGTCGCTCTGTCTAATTTCTTTAATATCGTCACAACATGCGCTGATGACCACAGCAAGGTATTCTTATGTTCCTACGAATCATACAGATATAAGATTCTAGGGCCTAAAACTCATGAAACCAATCTACTTTATATTAATTTTACCAGGCGTATGTTTCAACAGTTCAATCAAAAAAATATCCAGTGACAGGCTTCCAATGGCATCCGGAGGTACATACTTACTAGTTAACTAATGTCACCTATATAGTCCCTAAGTTGAATTATCACTGTGTTCCATTGCGTTATCCTATATTAATGATATATTTGGTGTCCAGCTTATAAAAAAGAAAAGCTCCGTACAATACTTCTGCAGAAACATCCATTCGAGTGGGGATTATCCAGCATTCCACTCTCTGAGGACGCAATCCGAGTAACTCAGCTTGCTGCGAATCATCTAGTCAGGTTAGTTATCAACCCACTGTCTGTAATTATTGATAAGAGAGTTCATCAACTCTGATTGCTACACTACGAAAGTAGTAATATTAGAATCAGTAGAAATTAAGTAGATCATGTGGTGGTTTCTCATAGACTGTGTTTGAATGTAATGTAGTGAAGCGAGGAAGTCACTGAATATATCATCTTCTGAGAAAGTACTGAGGAATCTCATTTACAACTATGAGCCTACTTACTGTGGATACGAAGGGTAAAGCCACTCGATAATCTTTACATCAGTCACTCTGTTAATTATGATTATATTATTCTTTGATCATGTGATATGGTGGATTTTGCAGGAGAGGTTACGATGAAGTTTACATTTTCACAAAACAACGATCCCTTCTCTAAGAACAACCTCCCTCTCTAAACTATGTTTGTCTCTCTCTTTTCC
>JAKUCM010006399.1:0-21453 GCA_023374145.1 Lepidium sativum
GAGTCCAGTGGTTGGTGCATTGCCCTGTTCTGCCACTCGAAGGACCTGATGCTAATCCTTGTGGTGATTCTGCACCTATTAAATTCAATAAATTTAATTAATATTAAAACTAAACCTCAACTAAACATATATATAATTTATTTTAAAATAATATATTTTAAATGATTTTATACTACTTAAACAATTATTGACTAATTTACGACACTTCTTTGATGTAAAAATCTTCAGAAACTTTAATTAAACTATATAAAATTAAATATCTTTATTTTTAACTAAAAGTTTCTTAATAAAGATCTTTAAGAAATTATCATTTCATTTCTGATAATAGATTTTTTTGTTCGGCTCTTATAATAGTTGAGTTGAAGATATATTTTTATAATCATTAGATTTAGATTAATAATATTAGATTTTAGAAAGAAAAAAAATATATGATCGATTAGAACATAATTTGTCAAAGAAAGTATATTGTATAATTTATTAGACCAAATAAAAATTGCAATGGATAGTTTTTACCTGAAAGCGTAGTAGGAGCTAAAGCTGGGGAGAGTCCTTCGTTCCCAATAGCTACAGGTGCTCCAACTGGTGCTCCAATTGGAACTCCAAACACTGTTATCAATCTTAATTAGATACGTTATCAATGTTAATTGGCTAGATTCATAATTCAATAACTATAACATTCTAAGAAACACAAAATAAAATAAAAAATTAATAAAAGACAAAAAGAAGAAAACATGTGAATGCTTTTCGGACATCGACAAATGTACTAAATGTGCTGAGTAGTTGAGTCGTAAAAGTAGATGGTGGCTGACCAAATACATTTAAAAAAAAAAAGAATCACATTTTTATTAATAATATTTTTGTTAAAATTCAAATATTAGTAAGAGATAAAGAGATTCAGATTTTGCATAATTTATATGATATATAATATATAATATATTTACTTACATTTCTTCTGTACTTTAGCTATCCACACAATATTATCTATTAAAAATTCCACTAAAAAATATGAATTAAAATTCATATACTAAATTAGCATATACGATGCATCCTTTAATTTATATTGTTGGAATTCAAGTACAAGTTTTCTATTCTTACTTTAATTCGTTTTAGGTATATGATTTATGGTTTGACATTAAAAAACTATTTCATTTTTTGTTAAAGAAAATATATTTCATGCTTTTGAAAATACCATTTAAATATTTTTTCAAAATGAAATTCTCCATCAAATTCTATACCATAGACTTATAATATACTAGCATCTTATTCTCAAATTTTTGAGTAATAGGATTATATACATTAAGGTTATATTATTTATTTTATAAATTTTTGAGTATTTCTATGTATACTATATATATACTATATATATAATTTTTGATAATTTGGGTGGTTCCAAGCAAGATCGTGAATATTTTGTCTCTTTGCTAGTTCTTATATCAACAGGCTACATAAGATTTGACTATATCCGATCCCAAATCCTGGCTCAACCACTAACTACGCGAGTGCGGGCTATAAAACCTAAAATCGCTTGTAATGTCCATAAGTAATCAAAAAGAACAATGAGAATAAAGGTTGAGATACATACGAGAACAGAGCGATGGATCTGGAGTGACAACACCACAAGTTTGAGGAAGTTTAAGAGCCTTTGGTTTATCAATCTTAATTCCAAACTGAGCAGCCAAATTTCCAGAGAGAAGATAACAAAGACATTTGTGGTGAGCTTTCAACAAGTCCAGCTAGTGAAGGACAACATTCTTTGTCTGGCTTGGCCCGCACCACCACCTTCTCCGACCGCAACGTAAGAGAGACAACTCGTCATGTTCATTAGGTTTGTCATACAATCAGGAGCTCCAGATGGTCCTGATGATGGAGACATACTCATTTGTGCTGAAACATGTACTGTTAAAAAGACTGAGATCAGAATCGTGACGATTACTGCAATGGAGTTAGACATTGTTGTTTGGTTTGAGAGAAAGAGAATTGTGAATCTAAATGTTGTGAGCTAAAACAAAGCTATATTATAGCATTTTAGTTAGTTCGTTGTTATTAATGCGTGTTTATAACTACCACCTACCCTTTCTCTTTCTCTTTTTATTCTCTATTTTAAAGTTTCTTACTACTATTATATAAAACAAAGTCCTTAAATTTGAAAGAACATAGAAAATTCATTTAGCTTGGTTAGAAAATATTATAAGGGAAAGAAAAGCATACCAAATTGAACTAAAAAACGTAGTAAATAATTATATTCATTTGATTTTGGTTCAAATTACTACTTCCCTCATTAATTTTTTTTTGTCAACATTAAACTATGACTGACTCAATAGCTAAATTTTTACATAATGTAAACAGCAATATTCAATCTCTGATTGTGTAAATACGTCTGATTTTAGTAGACTTATCACATGTGTACTTATTGATTTTTGGTATATTAATTCTAATATAATAAAAACTTAAATAACCATCCAATCAAAAATTTAGAAATTTTCAAAGAACAAAGACTATTAATTATGGTGTTACTTACGCATTGAGTAAGCAGTTAATGGATTGGAAAGCGTTTGAACGCATTAAAAGAAACCACATGTATTGAGATTTGAGGATATAATAAGAAAATTATACTCCATTAATTTTGTTTTTTCATAAATATAATGAAAATGAGAACATAATTAGACTCTTTAGGTACCGTATAGATGCAATTTAATGAAGCCACCATTCTCCTACCGAATTAGATAAAGCAACCACATGGTCGTCTTCATAACTTCCAGCTGTTTTGGTCTTTCAACTTTTTGAGGTTCTCAAACAACACATATTTCTTAGTTTAATTGTTTATTTTTAAAAATAATTAGTTCGATACATATAACTCAAATTTAAAATATCATATAAGATTTAAATGATTCAAATAAAATAAATAAAGAGATAAGTAGAAAAATATGGGAGGAGTAATACAAACAGGCACCGTAAAAGTAGTTGCAATGATCATTTTATACCGTCACTATTTCTTTTGGCAGTCAATAATATTAATGATAATACTCGTAGTGACACTATTTTTTTGTTTTTTATCGTTTCTTTCTGTTTATGTTAGTATTATAGTTTTTAATTGCTCAGTGAAATCACAGCGACTAGATAAAGAACAAGCTCTTTTAACAATGATGAGAAATAAAACTGAATTGATATAAACCAAATCAAAATCATCAAATTCTTTTGTGATTAAAATTTCATGTGCAAGTTAATGTGTTTGGCTCAGAGTGTTGGCGAGGATAGGAGTTGAGAAAAAAGGAGAGACTGTGATCATATGTGATAATTCCTTAACAAACTAAGAACAATATTTCCTTGAAAGAAGCAAACACATAGACCTAAGACAATCTAAAACGAACCAAGTAGTTAAAGAACTAAAATGGATTGAGATTAATTAATATGCTTACTAAATGAGCCACCTTGAGATGCTGAAAGATGATGGGTTTGGTTAAGTGGACAAAGAGATGGTTTTGAGGGAAAACTTGAACATCAATCGCTCAGCAAATTTACTATTTTGTTAAATGGAATCAATAGTGAGAAAATGGAAGCAAAATTTGAGAACTGGGTCTGTTTAAAGGAAGGAGAAGATGTTCATGGAGAACGGAAGTATCTTCTTAAAAGAGCTCCTCACTGATTGTAATGGTAAATCTCTTCCAATACGCAGCTTTTCTTCATCCCAAATTCTTAATGCTACCAACAATTTTGATTCCAGTTCTTATGTCATTGAAGAAGGGTTCTACATATGGTACAGAGGTCTAATCGAAGATATATCTTACATGATCAAGAGATTCCTTGAGTATAAAGTTACAGATCACAGAGTAGGAGTAGTTTACAAAGACTTTGTCTTATCAGTTCGAAGGAGTAACCACAACAACTTTCTTAAACTCTTAGGATGTTGCCTTGAGTTCCCTTTTCCTGTTCTTGTGTTCGAAGATGCAGAACATGGAGTTTTGAACCATTTAGGAGGTACCACTTTTAATGGGGAAGAATCTTTATTGCGTTTGAGTTTAAGGCTGAAGATTGTGAAGGAGATTGCAAATGCTTTGGCTTATCTTCACATGGCTTTCCCTAAGATCATCATCTATAGAGATGTTAAACCAATGCATGTTTTCTTAGACAAAAACTGGACTGCAAAGTTGTCTGATTTATCTTTCTCAATATTGCTTGAAGAGGGAAAATCACAGATAGAAGCTGAAGATGTGTTGGGTACATATGGCTACCTAGATCCATTATACTTTGCTACAAGACTTGTGACTGAATGTACTGATGTGTACAGTTTTGGAGTTTTTTTGATGGTTGTAATGACTAGCAGATCGGTTTATTTTACTGGATCTGATGGTTATCCTGTAGGTATACTTGAATTGTGAAAGCCTTATATGAGAGTGGAAAGGTTGAGAAGTTATATATCCTATAATGATAAAAGACATTACAAGTGGCCAAAGATTGCAGATAGAAGCGTGTTTGGTGCTGGCTTTGAGATGTTGCGAGAAGAAGGATTAATATACACCAAAGATGATTCAGGTAGCTAAAGAACTCAAGAATATTGAGAAATCTTGAGATCCTTTATGCTCTTGAACTATAACACCATGTGTGTAAGTCATTTCTTTCTAAACAAGATACACATCCATCTCATCATCTCATCTGCAAATTTCATAATTGCTGCAAAATGTACAACACATAGGTGTTAGGTGTTCATCATTTTATTTGATGGTTACATGCTTTATCTAATGGCTCAAAGATCTAGAGTTCAATTCTACGCTACGGAGCTTTATAGATACTTATAAATTGTAAATAAGAAGACCATAAGCAAAAGCATGAAGATGTCAACTTCAGTGTTTAGCTATTGTTTTCTTAATCCTTTTCCCTGCCAACTTCAGTGTTTTCGATTACACCTGAGATGTTAAAGATTGCTTAAGAAGAAGAGCACCACAATTAATTTAAAAATGAACAGTTCAACGCAAACGCAGTTAGCAATTAGCAAATCCATGCTAGACCAAAATATTAGCAGATACCTAACTAGATAATACCCAAAAAGAGGCAAAGGATTCTAATTTTGAGGAGATTGAATCCAAAATGCAAGATTATTAAATAAAAAGATCTTTTTCAATAAAAGAGAGGTGGGAGAAACTTAGACCACCTCCATCTTTAATTTGAGATTCTAAACTATTAAAATATCATTCATTTTGTAAGATTCAAAAACAAAAATTAAAAAAAAATTGAAAAATTGTTGAATCAAATAAGGATACATGTGTAGAAATGTCTCTTATTTGATAAAAGTTAGAAACTCAAGTCTCTTCTTTTCAAATTTCTTTTTTACCAATAACTTTTTAAATAAATCAAATAATATATAAAAATAACAAAAATATATGAAATAAATAAAAAAGTTATATATTTTTAGTAATACTTAAAAATAAATAAAAATAATATACATAGATAACAAAAATATATAAAATAAAATAAAATATTTTAAAAAAGTAAAATAAAAATTTGAAATATACAATAATATTATTAAAATTTTGTAGCTACCTATAAATTTACATAAATATCCATATATAATTTACATATATATAAACTAATAAATAAATAAAATTATAAAGTTAATAAAATATAAACTAAGAAATTAAAATAAATATATATATGGTTATTGACATTAAAAATTTAATGTATAATATAATTTTTTGTTGTTAATTTTTTACTTTATTCTATTCTTTATATTTTTTTATATTTTAATTTTTTAAAATTTAATATATATAATATAACTTTTTGTTGTATATTTTTTTACATTATTCTAATTTAAAAATATTAGTAACGTAATAATTGTATATCATATACACAAATTATATATTAATAAATAATAAATTATTATATTGATATGAATGTATAATATTAATAAAATTTTATATAAATAAAATATTAAGTATAAAAAATGGTAAATGGTATATTTTTATATTATAAAATTTAAAATATTATATTTTACATTATTTTAAATTTTAACTCATATTGTACTTTTTTACTAAGTTTCATTATTATAATTTTTTTAAAAATTATTATTTCAATTTTTTTTTTTGATATACAGTTACATATTAATTTTTATTATAAATGATATAAAATTAAAAATTAAAAAAATATTAGAAAATAATTGTTAGTCGCTAGCTATTATAAAAAGAACAACATAGCGACCAATCGCTGCGACTAATCGCTGGTAGCTAACGACTGCAAAAAGAACAACACAGCTACAAGTAGCAGCGACTGCTAAAAGAACATAAAACTGAAATAGTGATGTCGCCAGCGACTATGAAAAGAACCAGACCCAATCATTATGTCTGACCATACTAGAAATAATTATTGGCTTACAACTCCTAACTGTAGTTTCTTCCAGTAGAACCCAAGCCTTAAATCTCAATGATGTAGGAAGAGACGTCTCATTCAACTTGATTGTCAGGGAATCTCCATCAGTAGCTCTGTGACTGAAGCAGGTAGGCACTTGTCTCCCAGGAAACACCGCAGATTCACGAGTTGATGTTTGCATTATGAGGTGTCTGGCTTCTTGATTCAGTGAAGCAGTTGGTGAAGATGAGACTAATCTCTGGATTGTTAAAGAAACAATCCAGTCTCTCAAGAAAGTTGTCTACAATTGTCTGCATCTATGCAAGTTAAAGAATCAGAAAGTTGGGGGAGTGATACCAGATTATTGCAGTCATAGAGTTTCAGTACACGTAACTGAGACATTCCTTCGGCAGTTAGATAGACCAATCTCTCTCAGATTACCCATATTTCCAATAAATGAGGGGAGTTTCACAAGACTTGAGCATCCTGTAATATCCAATTTTTGAAGAGTTGTGGCATTTCAAATATGAGGAATTTCCACTAGGCTGAGCAATTCGTTAGAAACAGTTGTTCAAGATTAGTCGTATTCTCGATAGTAGAGACCTCTACCAGACTTAAGCAATTCATTAGAAAAAAATCCCGCAAATTACTGGCCTTGATAAATGAAGGAATTTCCACCAAACTTGAGCATTCTGATAAATAAAATTCTCTGGCCTTTATTCATGTTTTTATTTAAAATTTTAATTGTTTGTTAATTTTTATTTTTTCTAAAGGACAAAATAACACATCTAGGATAAGATGAATATCTGAATGACTAATATCATTATTTTGTATAGTACAAAATTGAAAAACTTATATATTTTATATTCAAATGTAATGTTATGGGTATGCAAGAAATTGTTAGAAACATAAGCATATATATCAGTGTTATTTTATAAAAGCAGTTCATGTAGTTATGAAATGGTCATACCGACCATAGATAGTTTATTTTGTTAAAGAAAAAAAATATAGCTATTGTTTTTTTTTCAATAAGTAACCACTAAATCAAAATGGTCTGATTTATAATTTAAGTTTTTAATTGGAGCTGGGATGAGATTCAAAATCACCATATGGTGCTAACAAAATCATGAACAAGATAAATGGGTCACATGTTTTTTGGTATATAACTATTGTTTCGAAGCTATAAAATACACAAATGGAAAAAAACTAAAAAGAAAAAGAAACAAAGAAAAATATATATAAAGATAAAAGTTAAAAAAAAGCCTCTCTAAAATAATTTTAGATATATAAATAGCGAAGATTTGTGGTCTAATATTGACAAAAAAAAATAGCAGAGATTTTGATTAACTTTTGATAGTTGTTTGTATATATGGACGTTGAGATATATACATTCCACTAATGAATTTTTTGGGTTTTTTTTGTGTCTATAATCGTATTTTCCATCTATACCCTAAATCCTTCAATTTGTAAACAATATTGGATAGGGTTATGGTAATCAAAGTCGATAATTGCAGAAATGAACATTTAAACACTTGATCAAATGCATTTTTAAAAATAAAATGTTTTTTTTGTCAACTAGCCTACTAGCTTTTAAATCTTCTCCTACAATTGCAGGTAGGGGATTCGATCCCTGGTGCCTTGAGGATTTGTAAAGTGACTACACCACTGGGCCACCTGTCCTCGGCAAAACAAAATGTTTATACGAATGATTTTTAGTATTTTAAGATAATGATATTATAATTTTGTAATTATTTATTCAAAATGATTCTCAAATAACATTAGAGATTTGACCCTAAGAATATTAAATTTCTGTAAAAAATAGTTTTCAGAAATATACTTACTTTTGTTCCTTCCCATAATTTCTTAAGCTTGCCCCCACTGATGATTAATTCAATGAGAGACTCCGGATTAAAATTAGAAGGCAAACATACCTCCTGAAAATTCCACCATATTAGATACCTTATCTTTTGAGAATGATAAAGTATTGAGTGCAGTCTCTTACAAGGAGTAACAATCATTTTCTTGATCAGTGATGCATACGAATTGGAGACCAGACATTCTTTCAACTGCTTTCTCACTTATATCCAACTCTTTACCACTTGTATTCCACTCAAAAAGTCTAATTGAATGCCAATAAACTTACTACTATCCTGAAAAATAACCAAAAGAGAAAATATAAGTATAAATAGTTACTTATTACATAAACTCAATATTTATGAAGAAAATGTAGCAGTTAAACTTACGATTCTATCGTCACATGTATCTCTTGCATCAACCAAAGCTGACGTTTTGCAATGCCATGAACATATTGCTTACGCGAAGTCTCTCTTCCGAATTGTCTTAAGAGAGGATGCAGCTCCATTCTACAATCGTCAATAAGCTCTTACATCCGAGAACTTCTTCGCAAGAAGCTCTTTCACTTTATGAGTACAATGACCACAGTTAAAAATGCAGGCTATATAAAGGAATAAATCTTTCTCTTCATCAGATAGAGCATCGTAACTGAACTTTACAATGCTCTCAATTTCTCCGTCAAGACGACTCTTTAACATTGGCAGTGCCCTTCTCCACTCTTGCTTAGACATTCCCCATAAACCGGAGCCTAGAACCTTTAATCCCAAAGGAATTTCACCATCAAGGTCTGTAATTTCCCAAGCAAGCTCATAGAAACCATCATCCAGGTACTCTTTTCCAAAGGCATACGTACATAAGATTTGTAAAGCCTCGCACTTTGATGGATATTTAAGTTTGTAGATATGATTGATCCTATGGGCCTTCAAAACTCTTAGATCCTGTTGTGATAATAATCCGACTTCCGGGACCGAACCATCCAGTTTCTTTGGCCAAGGCAATTAGTTGTCCTTACCAAGTAACACTTTCTTGTCTTTCTGTCGTTCTTGTGCAACTCCTAAATGAGATATCATGACATCTGTGAGACCCAACCTTGGGTCAATGGATTAATTTTGTGGCCCATAAGACCCAATAAAAGAATTGTCAAGGGAGATAAGTTTTTGAGAGAAAAAAAAGGAAAGATGCATCTTCTCAACCTAGCAAAAAAACCTAGTTTGTTCTCCTACTTAAGCTCACCAACTCGGCGCCGCCCAGGCTTCTTCCTCTTCTGAAATCTTCAAACTCGAGCCTCATAGCAAGTATCTCCATTGCCGAAGTTGATTGATCAATCTAGAGCACCCTCCAAGTGGTAAGAAATCCAGTCTAAACCACTATTTTTCAGGGCCCGTAACTAATCTGATACTAATCGCCTATTGATGATTTTGGTAGTTCTGGAAAGATCTTTCTCTCAAGTTTCTGTAGTTTCAAACTGATTGTTTATCGGAGTAGTATTGAGAGAGTTACACCGAGTTTAAGGTAAGACATCAACTCAATCTCTTTTTCCAGACTTAGAAAATTATGAGTTCTGTTCTAATTGTTGTGTTCGACTTGGCATATTTGGGGTCGTTTTGTGACTAGATCTGTGCAAGGAAAGTCAGGTTTTTGTTGGATTCAGATAAACGGAACATTCATAAACGCAATCGAACCATCGGACCTTCGAATCTAGGTAAGATCTGATCTGTAATGTCGTTGCTTGGTCAGCAAGAATCATCTGTTTTGTTGACTGATGAACCCTAATTCTGTCTCGTTGCTTATGTTTGAAGGTTTCTGCTGTGAAAGTTGTTGATTTTGCTTTTGGCTGCGTTTTTGAATCTGTCACCGGCCAATCTAGGTGAGGATATGATCTGCGAGACTTTTAGTTTTAATTTAATATTAAACTTGTTTATTCTAATAATTAAAAATAATTAATTAGAATATTTTTAATCATATATTAATTATTATATAACTCTTAGATAATATTTTAGGGATTTTGTGAATGTTTAGAAATAGGATAGTTGTTTGAATAATTATATAATATATAAATATTTAAAATATGTATATCTTGAGGTATCTCGTAAGAGGTGATATATTTGATGTTTTGATAAAAATTAAGTAGATAAATAATGAGTAAGTGACGTGTCTCTTAAAAAGTGGTGACGCAGAGGAATTGGGCTACGGGCCGACAATCCCCGTGGAAAAGAGACAATGGTCTGGAGTGAGCCGACGGGACCGCTTCAGCCCAAAAACCGCTGACGAGCTAGGGAGGATCGAGTTACAGACCGTGGTCTCCCAACCGAGGGGCTCTAAAGCCATCGTGGAGTATGGTTGAGCCGATGTGTGCGACGTTGGCTGCTACTGGCAGACCAGCCTGATTGGTACAACTTGTTGAAATACACAAGTTGCACATGATTGCTTTATATGCTTAGGATAAACGATGTTTAGTATTAAGTTAGAACTTTGAGGCTCAGTGGGTAGAAGTGATCTACTCACTCAGTATTTATACTCACCCCCTCATTTTCCCCTTTTTTCCAGATCGGATCTAGGATCAAGAGTAGCTGCCAAGTCTCCCTTTTTCATTGAAGTTATTTATTTCAGTTATTTATTTTGCAAGACATTTTCTTCGTTATTTTCTTTATTTTAACGATTTTTATTCGAGATTTTATGTAAGATTTTGGGACCATCTTAGTTATTAAATAAAAATTGAATGTTTTGGCACAAAGTGACACGTGTCTCAAAATGTCGGGAGACGGGTGTTACAACATCTTTCTGATAGACAATCTGACACATCATTTGGTTTTGTAGTTCCAATTGTGCACAGTACTCATCCAAACAAGGTCTTAGATAGTATCCTTTAATATTTACCATGATTGTACCAAGTTGAAATCTGCTGGAGATTTGACTAAATAGAAATCTAGCAATTGTTGTCTTACCAATTCCAGGTGGGCCCCAAATCCCAATCATCCTTACTTCATCCAAATCTAGACACAATAATTGTTTCATTTCTTCCATATGAGCTCTCATCCCAACTAAATTGTCGAAATCTCTTGATGGTGTGGAAATATTCAAAATGTTTGAAACATCAGTAGCTATCTTTTCAACCATGGCTGCTTCGTTATCTCTAAGGCCACCATTATCAAAGGTTTTTTAAGGATTTCTTAACTTATTTTATTAGTAAAAATTTAAGAAATTCTTAAGAAATCCTATGAAAGTTTCTTATTTAAGAAACTCATTAAAAAGTTTCTTAGCTTATTTTATTATTTTATTATTAAAATATATTTTTTTAACTCACTTTTTCTCATATATAATCATTTAATAATATTTAAGAAATTCTAATAAGAACTCTCCAATAATGTTGCTCTAATATGGGAGGATGTCAATATAACTTTCTCATAGACCTCTAGAAGATGCGAAGAGAAATATAGTTTGAACTCCTAGGTAAATGTTAATAAGGGGAAGTAGAATTCAAGTGAGCAAACCAATTACGAGAATGCTCTCCAGCGATTTTGGCCACATTCTCTAAAGCTTTTCTCCATTTTTAAATGTACTATTTTTCTTACCTTTACAACTTTTTCTGAATGCTATTCCAAAATCTCCAATCTGTTTCCGTATGTCAGTTGGATCAACTTCGTAGAAAACGGTCATCACTATCTGAGCCAACATCAAAGGTAGAACTAGCAGCAGCAGAGACGTCTATTCCCCTACGAATGATAGCTTGAACAAACATCTTGAGTATTTCGTTCTTTTGTAGGCTTTGCCCACATACACCCCAAACTTTGTAAGAATCATTGTCCCTCCAATGTATTGGATTCGGAAACCAACTTCATCCATCAGAGTTGCACAAATCAAGTTTTCCTTATATCAAGGCAGTGGTTCACATTCTTAAGAGTTACTTCCATCAAGAAGTGAACTTAAGTACCAAATTGCATTATCCAAAGACTTTTGAATTGGAGTCATTTTCCATTTGCATATTGTGATCTGGCGGACTTAGGTGAAAGGTGCAAATGAATCTTTATCAGTGCATATGTGAGTTGAAGAGCAAGTGTCGTATTCTCATTCTCTTGTGTTGCTTTGTTTGACCATGCTACATTCAGTAACCACTTCTACGAGATCTTCTTGTGTTAGATTCACTTGGTCGATCATTTTCCTGCTGTTCTTAGGCTTATTGTGACACTCATCAGATTTTTGCCCCAATTTGCCACTATTATGACATTTTCTTTGAACTTTTTCCCATTTTTCTTAGTAGGCTTGTTCTTCTTCTTGAAGCTTTTCAAAGAAGCAAGTTTCCGAGAAGATGAGGCTTTTGCTTTGCTTTTTCTGTTTGCAACTTTGAACTTGTGTTCCTCCATGTTCACGTTATGTTGGTGAAGGATGACTGAGCTTGACAGTGTCAGTTATTTTCAGGTATATTAAAATGCAGTATATTAACTAATATAAATAATTAATTGGAATTAACTGAGTGAATTGATTCAAGTTTAAAATATTAACGTTGGGGTTATTTAGCGAAATGAAAGTTCGATAACTATTTTAGAAATTCGAAAATTTGTAATTTAATTTAATATTTTTGATAAGTCAGAAGTTTTGTTTGACATTTTCCCTCGTTATTGTTTGTGGGAATTCGAATGTTTTTATCATTAAAAATGAGAAATAAAAAACACAAAACCAAAAAGTGAAATAAATTATATATATAAAAGCAGGGTTGTCTCTTCTGGTGATGACACATCAGCAATTTAATTTCATTAATCAACCAATAACATTATCACATTAAACACACATCATATAAGTTAAAACGACATCATCATAAAAAATTAACCTACTCAAATCCATACGATTCTGTGAAATAAAAATTAACCTCCCCTCCACTACTTTTTCGATCAATATACTTAACAAATAAATAATTTTCACCTAATGTACAATTTTGTTTCCGCCTAATCGTTGGTCCATGAGGCCATAATACATGCTAAACAAGAGGTCAATAATTTTGTCTTATTTCCAAACTTTAAGAAACTGCACCTGCTTCATCATTCTCTCTGGAAATTTCCCTTGAAAGGGGGTTTTCAAAAATATCAATATATCAAATTGATAACTAAGATATCAATAAGTTCATTAGTTCATGCAGTCCTTCAAGTAACCATCATTTTTCCATGAAGACTCGATGTGTGATATCAAACCAAGAACAATGCTCGCAAAATTGGTTGAGACAACAGATCTAATCATATGGGATGAAGCACCAATGGCACATCGTCACACTTTTGAAGCATTGGATCGCACATTAAGAGATATCATGAGTTTTACCGACCCAGATGCAGAGAGAGCGAAACTATTTGGGGAAAGACAATTTTGTTAGGTGGAGATTTCAGACAATAACAGTCATCTCACAAGGAAGCAAACAAGATACAATTCTCGCAACACTTAATAGATCTTACATTTGTTAAAGTTGTTACGTTGCCACCCTTACCAAAACATGAGAGTAAAGCAAAACGAAAAAATTTTGTTGCATGGATTTTACAAGTCGGGAATGGCAAGGCTAAAATTACTACATAGAGATCGAAGACACATTAGTCTTGGAAAAAGGAGAAAACTCAATGAGAGAAATCCAGGAAGCAACATTCCCAAATCTCGAAAACTCTTTCCAAAACCGTGCATATCTTCGAGTTCGTGCCATCCTTACACCAAGGAATGAAATTGTTGATAAGTTAAATGATTTCTTCTTAGAAAAAATTAGAGGTGACATGAAAGAGTATCTTAGTGCTGACAAGTACTGCCGATGATGATGACCTTGATGGATTTAATCTTGTATACACTACATAATACCTAAATGCACTCAAGTGTTCGGGATTACCAAATCATCACCTACCTTTAAAGCAGTATGCCCCAATCATATTGTTAAGAAACATAAACCAAAAGCAAGGTTTATGCAATGGGACTAGTCTGCTTGTTACTCATTTAGGTGAAAGGGTACTTGAAGAAGAGGTATTAATCGACACAAATGTCAAGAAAAAAGTGCTTATACCAAGGATCATCATGACAACGACAAATACAAATTGTCCATATAAAATGCGAAGATGACAATTCCCTGTTAGAGTTTGTTATGCAATGACAATAAACAAAAGTCAAGGCCAAATTTTACAAAATGTGGGTATCTATCTAGCCAAGCCTCGAGAAACTTGAAAGGGTTTAAAAAAGTCAGATTACGAAAACCCTAATTTTCCCTCTCTACAAGCTCCGGCAATTTACTATGGTGGCGCAAAACAGTCGACAGAAGCTCCTAGTAGCTTCTCTGATTCTAACCTTAGCTTTACTTCGCCTAATTGAGTCAAACTCAGAAGGCGACGCTCTTCACGCGCTTCGTTCGAGTTTGTCGGATCCAGATAACGTTCTTCAGAGCTGGGATCCAACTCTTGTTAATCCTTGTACTTGGTTTTATGTCACTTGTAATCAGCACAACCAAGTCACTCGATTGTAAGATCTTCTCTCTCACCCTCTCTAGCTCAACGTAGAATTTGATGATTCTGGAAATTCGTTTCTTGTAGAAGCTGACAATGATTCTAATTAAGGATCCAAATCAGGATTCGGTTATTTGGAATTAGCTTTGGATTTGGTTTCTTTAAGATTCATAATTGTGGCAGCAACAGAATCAAAGTACAAGAAAGAAATCATTTTGTTGTTCCTCTGTTCAAGTATTTTTATATCTCATGATTTGGTCAATGATGATACGTGTTTGGATTAGAATTCTCTAGTTCCTTTTGAACATAACGATTTGCTAATATGTTCTCAAGATCTATCTTTGATTATATTTTTAATTTTTTTTCAGGGATTTGGGCAATTCAAATTTATCTGAGAGAGATGTACCTGAACTTGGGAAGCTTAAACATTTACAATATCTGTATGCAATCATCACTCTTTTGGCTTTTGATTATCTGAAAATTTAGATTTTTATTACCAATAGTTAATAAAGGTTTTACATACACCAAATGTTTCCAAAATGTGATTGATTATGTTTTCGATAGACAATGAATATGAACTGTTTTGTTTTTCTCTTTATCATACAGTGAACTCTACAAAAATGAGATCCAAGGAACTATACCTTCTGAAGTTGGAAACCTGAAGAGTCTTATCAGTTTGGATCTATACAACAACAATCTCACTGGAAGAGTCCCATCTTCTTTGGGAAAATTGAAATCACTCGTCTTTCTGTAAGTTTTGGGGGATAGAATAAGTCATTTTGTATCAGTAGAATACCTTGGATACTTTTGCAATTTTCTGTCTCTGGTTGATGATGCTATTATATTTCTTTCATTTTTTGTTCCTTTTGGGTGTTATAACTTCCTATTACATGACAGGCGGCTTAACGAAAATCGATTGACTGGTCCTATTCCTAGAGAACTCACGACTATCTCAAGCCTCAAAGTTCTGTAAGTCCAGTTATTCCAGCACTATATTTGTTTATGTGTGCTAATTACTGTTCCACAGTCTGTGCCTCATTGGGTCGAATCATTCACCTGATTAACTACATTATTCTGTTGAAATATGTTTTCTTTGTCATTCTTTTGGCAGTGATGTCTCAGGCAATGACTTGTGTGGAACAGTCCCGGTAGAAGGACCTTTTGAACACATTCCATTGCAAAAGTAAGTTCCTTAATTCCTTTGTTTCATGACCAGCATTTATGATCATAGTATGATGGCGGTTGAGCAAGTATGCCCCCATCGTCTAGTGGTTCAGGACATCTCTCTTTCAAGGAGGCAGCGGGGATTCGACTTCCCCTGGGGGGTAGGGTACTACGAAAGGAAGTTGATCATGGATTATCCATAAAGTTAGAATAGATTCTTCCTGGGTCGATGCCCGAGCGGTTAATGGGGACGGACTGTAAATTCGTTGGCAATATGTCTACGCTGGTTCAAATCCAGCTCGGCCCAATAATTCGCTGTCTGCATAACCTTTTATGTTTTGCATATCATTAATGACAGATAAGGGTAAGAAAAAAAGTAAAATTTCAGGGGATATTGATATTTCGACTTCACTTTTTTCTTTATTTCTTGTGTCTAGTTACTTTTGAGTTTCCATAAAAAATGCCGATCTTGATCTTGCTAAGGATCCCGATATGGATCCTTTAAATATAAACTTTAATGAACAGAGGCGAGAAAATAATCTTTTTTTTTTACAAAAAAAAATAGATTATCAATCGATTTGATAAGAATGCAAGGATTACCTGTAATCCGTCTTGCTATCACTAAAGTGATATCCATATAGATATCAATATATCACTTGTGACTTTCTTTGTTACAAAACAATAATTTGAATCTAAAACTGAAATGATTAAAATGAAATCATAAGAAGGAATATGTAAGCTACCCACTTGATTTCCATGGGACTGTAGTTCAATTGGTTAGAGCACCGCCCTGTCAAGGCGGAAGCTGCGGGTTCGAGCCCCGTCAGTCCCGGCGGATTCAATAAAAAAAAAGACATCAACTCCCCTTTTAGTTTCTGGGCAAGGGGATCAAAACGGTTTCATTTATCTTTTTGTTTTATTTTGCTTTTTTCATCAAGCAAAAGAAAGGGGTTTTTCCTTTGTTTTAACTAGCACCAATTGATGATAGAGAGACATATGTAAATTAATTATTCAGAGCATTCAACACTTCAAGAAAGAGATACTGTATGGGGTTTCCACTTTTTGTCAACAGATCTCCCATTAATTCGTGTAGGAAAATGGAATAGGATAGCGTATAATACATTTGCCAAGAGTACCTATATATACTTTTCTTTCTATGAAGTCAAGGAATTTAAAATAGTTCGAATCCAACCAAGGAAAGAGGATATTTAAAAAATAAAGATAAAATGAGTCTTCCCTAATGAATATGCTCTTTTAAAAGATTAGAGTCGATGTCGAAGAAAAAACTCGTAAGAAAATTTAACTAGTTCATTTTTTGGAATATTTTCGTTTTTTTTTTTTTACTGGGACTCGTTTTTGTTACATTCCCTTTCTTTGTTTTCCAAAAGATGATAGACCCTTAAAAAAGTTTTGAAATTTCAAAGTGAACTTCGTACTTGTTTTCTCTATTTTATTTCTATTGTTTATTCAAGGTTCTTTAGAAACTCTTTTTGTAAACAATCGAAGTAGAAAAGGTTTTTTTATGATACTTCATCAGATGATTGTACAAGGAAAGTAAAGTACTAGGTTGTAGAAAAGAAAGCGGGGAAAAATAATCATAAATAAATATTTTTTGATTGAATCAAGAATCTCATTATGTATTCGGTGTGGATAAAAGATCTTCCTATGTTATACTATTAAATTCTTGACGATGAATCGATTTTATAGCTCCGATATTGTTATTCATGATATTTATTTCATTCGATATCATCGAAATCTAATTCATCTGAGTGAGTTTACAAGCGAAAGATTTCTCATCTCTATGGGATTAAATCCCGAGATATTAAAAAATAATAATAAACGATTAAATTATGGAAGTAAATATTCTTGCATTTATTGCTACTGCACTCTTCATTCTCGTTCCTACTGCTTTTTTGCTTATAATTTACGTCAAAACGGTTAGTCAAAATGATTAATTTGAATACAATTTTACTATCAATGAAAAAAAAAAAGGATTTAAATTTCTCGTCTTAAATGAAAGGAATGCCTTAGACTCAGTAGTAGTAGTATCCTAAGGGCCCGCTAGTATGGTAGAAAGAGATCTCTTTCTACCATAACTAGCCATTATGGTTATTGTAATGTATAAAGATACAAGTGAAATATCTTAATATAAAGGAATCCACCTATATCTCTATTTTTCTTTAGAAACGTCAATATAAATGAAATAGAATATGAAATGGATGTACATACTTTCTCAATTTCATTTGTTTGTTTGATCCATTTAATACAGATAATCCCAATTCGATGGAAACTTCGTCAAATTTCGAAAGGGGGTTACCCCATGAATGGTTAACCGTGTAAACCCTGATATAAAAATAGAAAATGAGTCAATAAAACCTAAATCCAAAAAAAATTGCCGAACGGTCTAGAAAACTAAAACAATTGATACAGGTTGATAGAGTTTGATTATTACCGCAATTAAGAGTACTTCTAGAGTCCACTAGAGTCCACTTCTTCCCCACACTACGAGAGAGAGGGAAAATGTAAAAACTACCATTAAAGCAGCCCATGCGAGACTTACTATATCCATGTGAATTCTGTCCCCTATTTCTATGAAGAAACTATTCCATTATTGTTCACTAATAATAGTGAAATCACTGGTGCAGAGTCAAAAAAGGGAGAGGTATTTGGTCACCATTGATGAACTACTCCAAAAAATCCACTTATCTTATAATGAGTTATTCTTAATTATAGAATTTCTAGTAGAATCGACAAGATGTAAACACAAGCAAACGAACACTTTTCGAAGTATCCAAGGAATCTGACTCACATCTAGAAAGAATAATACTTTTTCTTTCTTTTTTCGTTTTTTATTTTTGGAAGTAAAATGAACGGCAATTCTTCATCTAATCTAATATTGATTGAATGTCTGCGCATTCCGAAACTTTCATGAGTCTGTATCTAAAGTATCTTGGGTCCTTTCCAAAACTATTAATTTAATTCCCTCTCTGGCTATCCAATCTAATTGAAGACTCAGTAAGTGGAACTAATTTAGTAGTGTGGCAAGTAAAGATTTACGGATTTCCCTCCACTACTTTAAGTTTTCGTTGAATCTGATAGGCAAAACTTTAGGTTAGAGATATAGAACCTCGAGAGCCAGGGGCTTAGAATCACAAAAAGTATCAAGAGTCTTTTCCTACGTTTGTTATATTTGTTATAATAGGGGATTTCAAGTCTGTTGTTGAGGCGGCACCCGGATTTGAACTGGGGGAAAAAGGATTTGCAGTCCCCCGCCTTACCACTCGGCCATGCCGCCAAAACGATAGAAACTAGATTCAAATTTTATCTTTTTTTTTTTCAACTCCGAAAAAAATATATAGATTTTCAGTCACAAAACAGAGAATCCAGTACAAACCGGAACCATTAACTATTGACTGTAAATTCAGGACCATTTTTGAATTAAAATTCAAATCTACAGTTTTTTATTTCTAATAATATTAAGAAAATCATTAGAAATGGATTTCTAACTAATCTATATTGAGTTTTTTCAATAAAAAAGAAATCTTCTTCAATTTCAATTATAACAGTAATGATGAGTATATGTAAACCCCAGAATCAGAACATACGTTACGTTGTGTTATAGAGCTATAGCTCTATAATGGGGTATTTTATCTCTTTAGGGGTGCTTTTGAGGAGTAATTCTGAATAAATTTTTATATTTCAATTTTTCATTGAATACATTGAAGAGAAAATTTAATTTTTGATAGAGCACAGCATGCGCTGTCCCAAATAGAACTGTACCAGAATAAAAGAAGAAAAAGAGACATATATATCTGTGCATTCTTTTTTTATTTTAATAATAAAAAAAATTTATAAATAAAAAAAAGTTTTCTATTTATTATATGTTTATCTGCTCGAATAGATCCAATCATGAATACATTTTTTTATGGTATGCAATCGAATTTGAATATGTAATATCATAGGTGAAAATGAAATTACTTTTTTTTTCTAGTCTTTACAAAACTCCATAAGTTCCAGCGGTATTTCTCAATTCTGTTCCATTTGGATCTCTTTCTTATAAAAAATTCCAATTGAATCTAGTCTCCGTTCATACGTCTTTCATACATTCCATATATCTTGGAGTTGGATAAAATTTCATGTGATTCAGTAAACAGAATAGAAATTCCATTATTGCTAGATCGAATATGATTCGGTGAAGAATGAGAGATGGGATTTTTTCAATAAACGGATAAATGGGAAATTCAAAAAAGATGCTCGGGGATGGAAAAGAGGGAACATCGACAATACCCGGATTTAATCAGATACAATTTGAAGGGTTTTATCGGTTTATTGATCAGGGTTTAATAGAAGAACTTTCTAAGTTTCCAAAAATTGAAGATATAGATCACGAAATTGAATTTCAATTATTTGTGGAAACATATCAATTGGTAGAACCTCTGATAAAAGAACGAGATGCTGTCTATGAATCACTTACATATTCTTCTGAATTATATGTATCCGCGGGATTAATTTGGAAAACCAGTAGGAATATGCAAGAACAAAGAATTTTTATTGGAAACATTCCTTTAATGAATTCCCTTGGAACTTCTATAGTAAACGGAATATACAGAATTGTGATCAATCAAATATTGCAAAGTCCTGGTATCTATTACCAGTCAGAATTGGATCATAACGGGATTTCGGTCTATACCGGCACCATAATATCAGATTGGGGAGGCAGGTTAGAATTAGAGATTGATAAAAAAGCAAGAATATGGGCTCGTGTGAGTAGGAAACAGAAAATATTCTATTCTAGTTCTATCATCAGCTATGGGTTCGAATCTAAGAGAAATTCTAGAGAATGTTTGCTACCCTGAAATTTTCTTATCTTTCTTGACCGATAAGGAGAAAAAAAAAATTGGGTCAAAAGAAAATGCTATTTTGGAGTTTTATCAACAATTTTCTTGTGTAGGTGGGGATCCAATATTTTCTGAATCCTTATGTAAGGAATTACAAAAAAAATTCTTTCACCAAAGGTGTGAATTAGGAAGGATTGGTCGCCGAAATATTAATTGGAGACTGAATCTTAATATACCTCAGAACAATATATTTTTGTTACCACGAGATATATTAGCAGCTGCCGATCATTTGATTGGGATGAAATTTGGAATGGGTACACTTGATGATATGAATCATTTGAAAAATAAACGGATTCGCTCTGTAGCGGATCTTTTACAAGACCAGCTCGGGGTTGGCTCTGGCTCGTTTAGAAAATGTAGTTAAGGGAACTATATCCGGAGCAATTAGGCATAAATTGATACCTACTCCTCAGAATTTGGTAACTTCAACCCCGTTAACAACTACTTATGAATCCTTTTTCGGATTACACCCATTATCGCAAGTTTTGGATCGAACTAATCCATTGACACAAATCGTTCATGGGAGAAAATTGAGTTATTTGGGCCCTGGCGGATTAACAGGGCGAACTGCTAATTTTCGGATACGAGATATCCATCCTAGTCACTATGGGCGTATTTGTCCGATTGACACGTCTGAAGGAATCAATGTTGGACTTATTGGATCTTTATCAATTCATGCCAGGATTGGTGATTGGGGGTCATTAGAAAGTCCATTTTATGAACTCTTTGAGAAATCAAAAAAA
>JAKUCM010006400.1:0-25199 GCA_023374145.1 Lepidium sativum
TTTATTTCATGATGTTACTTATTTATGTAGACTTCATCTTCTTTCTCATTGTATATATATATTTTCAATAATACTTTTAAAAGCTGCTGGTTTATGTTGCATCTCCTCAAAATTGTAATGTCTTTTACGATAACATTTTCTGCATACACAATATATAATTTGTATTCTAACTCAAAATATCTTGATCCACACTCAGAATATCTTTTATACTAAACCTTAGTGTTAAACAATGTTTTCTATACTGTTAATGTTGACATAATTTAGAGACATAAATTGACACTTCAAAAAATATAGTTTGGTATTTAGATTAATTATAAAAAATGAACTCTTTTGACAAATTTGGAAATATGAATATGTGTCATTTCTCTAATCTTTAATGGGGTTTTTACATAATGATATAGAAAGTTTTTGGTAGTGATTGGTAAGAATATAGGAGTGTAGCATCAATTGATTGTTGTGTTTACCGAATATGTTGCAGTTGCTGTTGTAATAGTACAAAGCCATGGATTATAAAATTGATCAATTATTTTTGAAAATTACATATAGTATAATTATCCTTGAGATTTTTGATTTTCTTTATATTCAAAACGTTATTTCACATGCCAAAGATATGTGAGCCGATAGTAGTATTCTTTTTATAAATCTTTATGCATTATGGTTTGATTTTTTTCTATTACAAGTGAAAGGAAAAGAAAAGAAAAGAAATTTTAGAATGTAGAATTTTGAATATAAATCTGATTTTGTTGATCTAATTATTAATAAAATGTTTCTTTATACTTAGACCTGATCATACATAAAATTAGGTTGGTCAAAAATAATTTATACTTAGTTTGAAAAATATATGAAAGTTTGATATTTTTATAAAAATATTAGATGGAAACAGTAATATAAATTAAGACATATATACTATTTAAAGTGGACTACAAAAGCTGATCTTACATAATGACATGTGGTAAATATACTAAAGACAAACACACTTGCATATTTAAAATTGAATTTCATTATCTACATATATAAGAATTTGACTAATAAACCGATCAATTATGATTCAATATTAACACAAAGAAATTAGTGAACTCTAATTTGTATTGTATTTTGGTTTGGATCATAGTTTATATTTGATTTGATAAAATTGTAAGATTCATTTTTTTGAAGTTTTCTCTTTTCTCCAACTGGTATGGTGCTCATTAGGACATTAACTTTCTCCAATAAATTTTCATTTTATGCACTCGTATCACTTACTGCTCTATTTATTGGATATCAAATTAAAAAAATGTTTTCGTTGAACGCATAATAATAATTATAAAAATTAATTACTTAAAATAATATATATTATAGGTCTAATTGATATATATATATATATATATATATGAATACTTTTGTGAAATAAACTCTTGAAATGACCATAAATTACAAAATTAAAAATATGCAAGTTAATCCTACAAAATAAAATGTAATATGCAAGATAAATTCTATATAAATTTTTAAAAGATTTTTATAATCGTATATAATAAATTTTCAAAATTTTAAGAATACATAAAAATTCATTATCACTATGGCTTCGATTTGATATATTATTTGCCATAATTTTAAAAACTCAATAATAATGATGGAGGATTACGTTGCGTATAACTTCTTATTTCTTAAAATTGAAATTCATGGTCGCTTCAATTTTTTTTTTGCATAAAGTCCAAATAAAAAATAAAATTTAATAAGGAAAATTCACCAAAGGTTTGTGTTAAATCTAGAGATTTGTAGTCTTATGTGAAAACCACTTTATGGATTTGGGTCTAAGTTATATAAAATGTTGTTCCTACACATGTTTCTTATAATAAGCATATGTTTGCTAAGTAAACAGATGAAAACATAAGTGTTTTCAGAAGTTCTTGTTTGATTTTCAGTCATAACTTAGAACACTGCTTCTAAATTACTTGGTTTATTATGTTTTTTTGGATTATATAACTCAGTAAATTTTTTATATAGTATGGATATGTATAACAAATTATTATATCCATAAAATTAGTCGGATTCATCATAGTTAACATTGTTATAAAAACAGAATGTGTTAAAACTATAAAAAGCATATTCTTTTCAAGCAATAAAAATTACACTATCATCATATATTTTGAATTTTGATACTTGGAAATATATGATTTAAAAACTGAATATATATGTTGTTCTTGGAAATATTATTTTTTTCATTACAGTTTGATTTAAAAAAATTTGTTGTCTAATGTAATGCTGTTAATAGTTTTTGAGGTTATGTTATATATAATATTTTGTCGATCGAATTGTTGCCAAAAAAATATTTAAAATTCAATTAATAGAGAACGTAACTAATATATGATACTGAACAAAAAAAATCATCAAAAAATTATTTACTGGAGTATTAAACTTCTGATAGAAAAAAATCTTGATAGAAAAAAAATCGCATGAAAACATTAAACTGTCGTAGAATAGTCGTCTAGAGAAATATTAAAAGTCATCAAACAAAATTGTTGGTAAAATAATCTTTGTTGACCGACGGTTTTGATCAGCAATTTTTGAATATTTCCTTTCAGTCAAAAACTTTCTATCAAATTTTTATTCACAATTGAATTCGGTTTGCTTTGTATTTGGTTGAAGTTAATTTGAATGTTGATGAAAATCATAATAAATAGGTATGTATTATTTATATTCCATTGATACGTCTTAATTATTTGAATAGCAATCTCATATTCTTGTACAGATAAACCAACCAACATGTCAAATTGCAACCCCTGACCAGCTGATCTGAAAGATCTTGGAATAAAAAATGGTAGAAGTTTCATTTATAACAATTTGAATCGAGGATTTGGATCCTCAAAACTTTTTATGTAACATTAAATTTACTCCACCTTTATTTTTTTTAGTTCCTCCTTATCCAAACTTAAATATCTAAATTTTTTACCGATTAAAACTTAAAACCTATTTTCACCAGATTGAACTTTAAACCTTAATTTTTCTCGATTAAACTTCAAAACATATTTTCCCTTGATTGAAAATTGTAGTTCAAATGAAGTAAATCTTTACAAAACTAATCTTGCGTCAAACATAATCAGTCTCTTGAATCAAACCTCTAAAAACCTTGACATGTTAGATATTCCCAATTTGTATAGAATTGAATCCTAATTTCGAAGATCGATCAAAAGAGAACATATTTGAGAGTAAAATTTGAAAGTTTGGTTGGTGATTTATTTGGGTTTCGATTGGTTGAGTGTTGTTTCTGATTCATAAGACATAGTTTCTAAAGATTTTTTTATTTTGATTTATGATGTTTCGGGTCGAAAAATGAGTTTTAAAGGTTTAATCTGTCCAATGGTATTCTCCTTTAAACAAAACAATGTTATTAAAAAAATTGGAGGATTTTGGTTGTCTCTGCAACAATGTTACTATTTGGCCGAGCAGAAGACTACAAATAATCTAGAGAACCTTGAAGAGTTTACAATAATTATATCCCAGCACTGGCCCACGAAGATATAATGCCATTTTTGGACTCCAATCAGAACATGCAATCACTTTTCAATAATTTCCAAATGATCCAGAACTAACCAAGTTACGAATCAATATTCTATGAATTCTTGACTCATTTATCTAATTTCTAAAAGTGGAATCAGCCCAAAAACTGTTCTGAGCTAAAAGATATAAATTTTACAAGTTGATTGATCCACAATGAACCCTATTGTGCGACAAGGGAAAAGATTGAACTGCACATCAAAAGTAAGATGCGGTCTTACCTTCAGACTACTTGGAGAATGTTCCTGGGTCTTCTATGGTTTCAACAAGTCCAATAACACTTGTACAACCACCAGATCGTCCATATATGTTGCAATCAAAAAGATGGTTGGGTTTGGTTCTATTTAAAACAAGTTCAAGATCCATGAGCTTTCAAAATTATGTGTATGAGAACATGTCAACCACTTATAGGCATCCCTTGAATGTCATACCATGTTCTAGCACTCATAGGATCATGCAAATCCTTCTTTAGTTCGACTCTCCATATCCGTTTTTTTTTTTAGTCCGTTGGACAATCATTTTTGTGATATTTCTTGCTTATTTTAATAATGTTATTGTTGTACGATACTCTAGGGTAAAGTCTTTATAAGCTTAATTCATCTCTTTTAGAGGTTTAATTAAGAGATTGGTTTGGTAAGGATTTATTTGATTCGAACCACAATTTTTAATCGGGAAAATAGGTTTTAAAATTTAATCGGGAGAAAGTAAGTTTTAAAGTTTAATCGAAGGAAATAAGATTTAAAATTTAATCAGGTGAATTTAAATCCTCAAAAATTTGGATTAGGAGGAATCTGGAAAAGATGAAAGTTCAAGATGAATTTAGTGTTATAAAATTTTTTTAGAGGAATATAGATCGTGACCTTAACAATTTCTTTTTCATTTTATTCAGAAATAGTTGGTCGGTTATAGTACTATATATTACAATTTATATTCTGCACCAGTAATTGCATTTTTCATTATTCGTGTATTTTTTCCTACCGCTTATTTCATATTAACTGTATTTGTCTTTTATGATATATTTTTCTGTACATGCTATGAATTTTATAGTTTTTATTATTCCGCTTTTGACATGATTTTTGAAAGAGTTTATATAAGTTTTCAACTGGTTAATTTTATAAAATTAAACCACAAATTACTCCATCGACGTCTTGAATAGTAAAGATGTGATTTTTGTCATTTAGTTTGCAATTTCCTAACAACCAATCGATGTTTATCTAAAACGAAAAGTCAGTAAAAATGTGAGAATAGTAATGTCAGCGACAAAGTCAACATTGACCTTAAAGTAATTAGGATGGTCTTTTAAATATACTCCAAATATTTTCATAATTTATCTCCTACAAACTTGTTATCTTTTGTTAGATAATTAACACGCTTGTTAGTGACTTAGTGATAAACATTAATAACAAAAAAACAAAAGCATATATAAATATTATTTATATGAAAATGTATATTTATTGTAAAATTTTTATTCAATGTTATAAAAATGTGAATATATTGTTCCTCAACAGATGTCTTCGGTTAGAAGATGCTATTATATAAATATATGATATTAAGGCATTGATAAACATTAATAATAAAAACACAAAGCATATATATATATATTATTTATATGAAAATGTATATTTTTATTTCGTCTTACTGCTTAATACGGTCCCAAAAGAAAACTCAAAGTAGTATTTTAAGACTCAAACTATTCTTTTTAGAATAAGGACAAACATACTAGAACTTCCCAAATGGTCTTTAAATTATATTATCATATTTCCTGTTTTCAGCAATCAATATAATATTTGTAAACAGTAAAAACCAGAAAATCAAAAATCCTAATATTCATAGATATATAACAATTAGCCAAATAAATATGTAATCTGTTTGTGTTAAAATGTATTTCCTCAAAATAATATTACAATCAAAGTTTATTTCTATTAAATTCGGTTTGATTTGCTCTGGTTCGAGTTCATTTCAAATTTTGATGAAAATATAATATAGATGATTTACTTTTGTTTATCTTTTATCACAATGGGTGAATTATTTACCAATCAATATGTCAAATTGCAAAGCATGCACTATCATTACCAAACAGATTATCAATCCTTTGTTTGTTTCATATATTGATATATATATATATATATATATATCTCACATTTACTTGCTTGGATATTTCCTTTTCAATCTTTAATTATGATCCAAAAGAGCTATTGTAATACTTTTTCATGTTTATTTAGATTTTTATTCTACGTTTCTACATTTCTGTTCGCTTTTATATAAAAAATATAAAAATTAGTTATTAAAATCTATGTTAGTGTCGCGCTTAGGTTATACATGAGGTCTAAGTCGGTATGAAGATGAACTCAATTTGTTTATGATTTCTTTCACACCACCCGGTTTAACTAGAGATATTAAAGAGGCCGACACAAAAAAAAAAAAAAAAATCACCGGCCGTATAAAAATATAAAATATAAAAGAGTCGTGTCAAATAGTCACGTTCTTCTTGGAAAGTGGTGGGTCTCACTCAGCCGTTAGATTCGACGTCTAATTTACCCACGTGACTATATTTCTCTATCTCTCTTTCTCTTACTTTTTTATGCCCACATGCCCAAATTCTCTCTCTCTCTTCCTTCACTCGAATTCCTTTTAATACCAAAGCAAAATTCTCTCTCTCTCAAACAAACAAGAACACCTTTCTCTCTCGAAAGAGTTATGGACAATCTCCTAAAACTTAATTTTCTTTTTGTCTTTCTAACCATAATCTTGGTTTCTCTAACCAAAGCCACCGAAATACCTTTCCTTGAAGTGAAATATTCCGACAACAACCCTTTTGAGATGTTACTACGGCCAATACCGACCAAAAACCAGTCATCGGGTACATCGACTTTAATCGGATCAGATGAGTGTCGAGTATGGACCAAATCTTGTTCTGAAGAGATTCTCAAGCTAACTCATCAGCCAGATAACGTGGCTTGGCTCAAGCGTGTGAGGAGAACAATCCATGAAAATCCTGAGTTAGCTTTTGAGGAATACGAGACGAGTAAGCTCGTACGGAGTGAGTTGGATCGTATGGGTATTATGTATAAGTATCCGTTAGCTAAAACGGGTATTCGGGCTTGGATCGGATCCGGTGGCCCACCTTTTGTGGCGGTTCGGGCTGATATGGACGCACTACCTATTCAGGTAAACGTTACTAAGAATAGTAAATGTTTTTTTTTTTAATATTATACTTTTGACTTATTTACTATTTATGGTTGTATAGTTGTTTGTGTCTGCGTGCGTACATATCTTTTATATATACATAAAATGTGTAAACAAACCATTTTATACAGTTTAAACTTTTTTAATTGGTCGTATAGGAAAATAAGTAAAAATGAGTACGTTTTTGGGACTATGTATGGTCCATGTGAACATTAAAATATTATTAACAAAACACATGATTTTACGTGCGATTGTACTCTTGGAACATCCTAAAACCTAGAGATAATAATTTCACACGGGTGTGGTCCAGTGATAGAACAACACTTGGATATGCACTGATTACATTTTTTCCCAGGTTCGAACTTTCTGAGAACAAAACACAATCATGTGGAAACATTAGTTTTCACATGATTTCTCCTGGTGTCAGGATTAGTCGGACCCAAAAACTAGATACAAAAAAAGAGTTTTCTTGACCTCACTCGGAACTCATGATGTTTGTTAAACATAGTTCAACTAAGTTATTATAAAAATTCAGAAATAAGTGTTTGGCTCTTGTAGATTTGATTATATTTGCATAAAATTGTTTTAAACTAGATCCCTTACTATCTTTGTGAGACATGTGACCATGTGAAGTTTTCTTTATTTGGAAATGTTATGGAGTTGTATATTGTTTGTTACTTACTTTCGGACAGACTGTCACATGATGTAGGAGATATGATGATAATGATAGATTGTGTGGTTGAGTTGATATGGTTATAGATAAGGTTTTTGGTTAGGAATATAAATTTTATTACTAAAGTGAACATAAAATTGGTTTGTGATATAATGAAAACAGGAAGCAGTAGAATGGGAGCACAAAAGTAAGGTTGCAGGCAAAATGCATGCTTGTGGTCATGACGCTCATGTGACTATGCTTCTTGGTGCTGCTCATATTCTGAAGTCTCGTGAACATCTTCTCAAGGTAATTTGTTCAACTGTTTCTCTTTTATAAAATAAAAATAAATAACGCTATTTGATGGTTTAAAAAGATAATATGCATTTTAGAAGATATATAGGAAGAGCGTCAAATTTTTTAATTTGTATAATATTTTAAATTAATTTAATAACCTGCAGAATTTGGATGTATATATGTATCTATTGTTAGTCGAAAAATAATAATCAGAAGTTAACTTCACCAAAATTTTATGTAGCTAACTAAAAAGATAAAAAAAATTATAAAAATATAAAACTGACTTTAATTGACAAATATAATGAAAACACAAGATCACAATAATTGAAAATTAGATAAAATATGTCCTCGCCTAGGACATGTGGTCCACTGGTGTTGTCACTATACAAATCTTCAAGACACCAAAGATCGAATCTCCTATCTGCAATAATAGGAGCGAGATTTAAAAACCAGTAGGGTAGTTGACAAAAATATATATATATATATATATATGTCCTCACTATTATGAACTTTTTATTGTAATTAATATAAAATTTAAATTGTAATCTTATATGTAAATTAGTAGGACGGATTTTTGTTTGCACTTTTTAAATTTTTTATCTATTGTAGTCTTATACCTTATAACTAAAGAGTTATAAGAACAATTATAAAAACCATTCTTAATAAATATTTGATGTTGTTGTTAGAGATAAAAGAAAACAAAAAATAAAACAGTGTAACAACAAATTTAGTATTAAAATAATAATAAATTTGGTACATAATTGGTGTTGCTCTTATTTAACTTAATTGTTTATTGGGTGGTGGATGGGTGATGTCTTTTGGACCAGTTAATTAGATTCTTTGATTCTGTTTCTTGGTAGGTCAGAGCTAACTATGATGAAAAGTGATGTATAAATTCAGATCTAAATTAATGATAAAGCATCCACTTTTTTTGTTTCTTTGTATGTTTGGTAACCAAAAGAAGTATGGTCTTTAAGCCCATACGTAGTTTTGGTTGAACAAAGCCATAATATCAGATAAGTTAATCCCTTAACGTTGCCAGTTTTGACCTATTCAAGCCTCATACTCTTTATTCCATCCACTCCACTTGTAAACAATATTCTTTCTTCATTTTATTTCTTTCTTTTAAACATTCTTTTGTTTTATTTACATTATATTATTACATTGGTCTGATTGGTAGCAATATCATTAAACTTAAAGTAGCATTCACGATTGCTCAATTTGTTACCAATCACAATTTTATTTAAATTCAACAGTTGAAATAAGTGTTTAACGTTCACCATCTCCAAAGCTAACATGCTTTAGTTGAAGTTTTTAAAGAATAAAATATTATTATTTTCTGTATAAATTTATTTTTTATTTAAATTTTATTTTAAAAAAATTGTTTAATCACAGAGAGATACTTTCTTACTTAAGAAACTGAGTTTTTTAATTCAGAAATTTGGAGATAGTTTCTTATCTCTCTTATACTTTTCTAATTTTTTTTCTTTTTTTAATAGTAAGAAACTCTCCTATATTCTACTATTGGACATGCTCTAACCCAGAGACCGTTCCAAACATATTTATATATGGATGTTTGCTAACCGCAAGTTCCATCCAAGGCTTGTTTTCATATAGTTTTCTATTCAACTGTTTAATTTTCTTTCGAATTGTTTACTCAAATGTAATCACCAAAATGATCATATTATCTTGGCCATCCCAACACATCTTAAGTGGCAATAAAACAGAGATTTGTATACTCTCCTGGTCGATTTAGCTGTGGGGATCAACGATTATAGAACTAATCAATGAAGTCATATATGATTATTACAGGGAACAGTGGTTCTATTATTTCAACCAGCAGAAGAAGCTGGAAATGGTGCAAAGAAGATGATCGAAGACGGAGCCTTGGAGGATGTGGAAGCTATCTTCGCCGTCCATGTGTCTCACATGGAGTCAACGGGTGTGATTTCATCTAGAAGTGGTCCTTTGCTCGCCGGATGTGGTATTTTCCGGGCAGTTATCACTGTAGAAGATAGTGGTGGCTCCGGTAATATCCTTCTTGCAGCTTCTTCCGCCGTTATTAGCCTTCAAGGCATTGTATCTCGTGAAGCTAGTCCTCTTGATTCTCAGGTGGTTCTCTAAATCTTCATTTCAAGACTTTGAAACACTTAAAATAAAAACATAATTTTAATTGGTATTTTCTCGATTTGTAGGTTGTGTCGGTGACTTCATTTGACGGTGGTCATAGTCTGAATGTGGCGCCGGAGACGGTGGTCCTCGGTGGTACATTTAGAGCTTTTTCTAACTCAAGCTTCTATTACCTTAAAAAGCGTATTCAAGAGGTACGTACCATGACTTTGGTTTCTTACTTTCTGAATTCCGAATAGACAGGATCCGGTCCAAACCCATTCTAGAAGTCCAAGTTCCAATAAGTTACACTAAGGCCCACAATAAGGCTAGTCACACTAAGGCCCACAATAAAAGTTAGACCCCTAAGAGCATCTTCAACGCTCCTGAATGAGATTTTTAACATCATTAAAACAAAAAAAAATCAGAAAAGTAATAAAAATTATGAAAAGAAGAAGAAATGTTTTTTAAAACTGAAACTTTAGAAAGCCACATGTCAGTTTTTATTTGAAATTATATTTTAAAATATTAAAATTTAATAAAAGTTAAATTTTAACAAAAAAATTAGCATTTTATTGTTTAGTAAACGGAAAAGTTTCTTAATCGATGGATGTGGTCTTATACTGAAATATAGGACTTAGCATAATTCCTTATAACTAAAATTTCACAAGAACCATCAAAATATAAAATAATCCAAATAAATTTTTTATTTATTAAATTACTTTTTTTCGGGACTAATATTATGAAAACTCGAATTAAAACAAAAACAAAAACTACTATAAGAAGCTAAAATGAGAAATAGATAAATATAGATAGATATACGTTGAAATATATTTAAGTTCTAATTAATTAAATATTTTTGGTTTTTACTATAATTCTTTTGTAAGAATTTGAACGGAAATATAATCTGATTCTAAATAAGGTTTATTTTCTAAAACTTAAAAAATGCAAAATTCAAAATAAATGAAACCAAACTGAATAACAGAATATTCATAGGAAGATGTTTGTTTAATTGTTTATACATGTATTTATATTTGTAAGTTACAGTTTTGTTGAAACAACCAAATCAGATAAGTTTCTATTCAGTTTTAAATTTCTTAAAAGTTTATTTGGACGGGTATTTGGTTAAGTGTTACATTTGCTGTTTTTTCCTTCTTAAAATGATTCTAACTAGTTATGTTTGTCTCAAGTGACATTATTACGAATTTAAGGGTTTGGAGGATTGTGTATAGGTTGAGTCTCGTCTATTCACAAAAAAACATCTTAATCATATGTGTGTTTTGTATAACGACAGGTATTCGAGGAACAAGTGGGAGTATTCGGTTGCAAAGCGACAGTGAACTTCTTTGAGAAACAAAACGCAATCTACCCACCAACCACGAACAATGACGCAACATTCAATCACTTGAAAAAAGTCACAATCGATTTGCTTGGAGAAAGCCAATTTACTCAAGCTCCACAAATGATGGGAGCTGAAGATTTTGCATTCTACTCAGAGATTATTCCAGCTGCATTTTACTTCATTGGCATCAGAAATGAAGAACTCGGATCCGTCCACATTGGTCATTCGCCACGATTCATGATCGATGAAGATAGTTTACCAGTTGGAGCTGCAGTTCATGCAGCTGTGGCTGAGAGATACTTAAATGAAAAACGTTTATAAAAGAATCTTGATCTTGGTGGTTATATATATTAGGTGTTACAGATATTATTATATTTCTACATTTGTTTGGAAATGTATGTAATCAAAAGTTAGGTTATATATATTTACGTAAACCGAATATTATTGCATGAAGCGGTTTTGCTTTTAGTAGAAATCACTTTCCATTGTTAAAATTTTAGGAATGTTGATGGAATTTAATTGTGACTTTTTTGACCAAAATGAAAATTCAAACGGTCACCTTATAGAAATTATACGACACCAGGTGGTGAATTTTAATTTCATAATCCTGTTATTGAAATATTTAAACTATATAGATTGAATATTGTCGATTTGACAGTAAATTGTTAATAAAAAAGAAAAAAATATAGAAAAAAATATGGAATCAGTTGGAAGCTTTCAGATTTTACCGATCGATCAATAGTAAAAAATTCAATTCCCCTCCCAACTTGTTATCCGTCAGCAATTTTCCTAAGCCATTCGGGATTTTACTCATCTTCACTCGCCTACTTCTCTTATCTTCATTTTTTTCATTTGTAAAGGTTAGTTTCTTCAAGAAAAAAAAGGTTATTAGTTTCTTCGTTCTTTTTTTTTTTGGTTTAGTTAGTGTTAGATATATAGGTTAGGCTAATTAAGTAAAATATATTAGGTTGAATGGTTAGAAAATGTTTTGTAATTGAAGAATAATTGTTAGGTTGTATTGTTAGAATACTAGTGTTGTAATCGTAAAGTAAGTATTAGGTTGATTGATTAGAGCAAGTGTAGTAATTGTATACTGTTTGTTAGCTTTATTAATTGCTTACAATAAGATTGATAATGTAATGTAGGTAGCATGAATAACTTGGAAATGTTCCCAAGAAATAATTTTCATCCGAATTACTCACTGTGTTCTTTATTAGTTGATATTTTAGAAATAAAATTTGTTTATTTTTAATTGATATTTTAAGAATTCTATGTAAAATTTATTGCACTTTTGGTATTTTTGATTCTTTAAATTCTGCAAGTTGATTTATGATTGGTTAAAATATTTTGGAATTTGTGATAAACTATATTTTGCTTAGAAAAATAAAACAATTAATGATTTCTTAGTATGTGTAAAACGTCTAAAACATCAAATATAAAAAACAGAGGGAGTATGTGCTAAGAGATAGAAGGAAGAATTTATCTGTAGTAGGATCGATATGAATAAGTCATTTTATTATTAAATTGAATTGGCTAGGCCATTATTAAATTCTAATATGTATGTTTTAATCCTTTTTAGTTTTAAAGATTAAGATTTTATATGTAACCTAAAACTGTTATGAATTTATAATTTTAATTGTTAACTGTAATATTGTATTTTTACCTCCAAAGAAAAATTGTAATATTGTATAACTTTTTTGTTTTTCATTCTTTTTAAATCATATTAATTCCATTATGAATAATTTGGAATATTACATATAGTAGAGGTAAGTACTGTTAGAGCAATATTGGATATTGAGAATCTGCAAAGAAATTGGTATAAGTTTAAACTCAACTGCGATTAATCAATGTTGACATATTTACAACAGAAGCTTTCATAATATTTGATTATTTGCTTGAAGATGACACAAAGAACAGTAACGTCATCTGGAGATAACTGGTTAAGGTTGACCAAGACACAAAATCCAAGAAGAAAAATTTCCGGAACTCTAAAGAATACAGACGAAAGAAGATATCTCTAAGATTTTTAGGTCATCATTTTCTTGCTTTGCGTGGGATTTTTAATTTGTGGTTACTTTTGATATTTATTTTTAACAATTTAATTGTCAAAATCATTACATAACTTATACTTATCCATAAATATCTACATATAACAATAATAAAATTAGATTGGTGGAGATATGTAAATTACGTAACTAAAAAAGAATCTCGGGTAGTTAATGTGATATTTCTCATATTTTAATAAAAGTTTATTTTCACTTTAACATATTAAAAATAATGATTGAATTCTTCTTTTTATCACATTTTAATATATTACACAATATTTCTTTTTGGATAATGCACTAAATTAGTACACATAAAATGCATTAAATTAGTACACATAAAACTAGAAATATTTCAAACAGTATACCACATCAAAAATACAAATTGAGATATATTTCTCTTTTTGTTTCAAAATATAAATACTTTAACTAAAAGCATTCATATTTTAAATCTTAAAATTATTTTTTTATTAATAAAATTAGTTACTATTTTGGTTTATTATATTTGATCAACAGTTTAAGATACTGCAGCATCATAATAGTAATAAATATCAAGTAAATTTAGTTTTGCAAATAAATATGCTAAAAAGTTATAAAGTAGTAAAAAAATACTTCATATTTTAAGATAGAGAAGATAAATATAAAAAAACAAAATTTATGTTTTAAAATAACACTTCATATGAAAGCTACGTGTCCTTTTTAGTAGCTTTTAAAAATTGATGATTGATCTGATATTGACCTTGGAAATTTAACTTTCATATTTGTAAGTAAGACAATGCATCGTTAGCGTCAAATGAGTTTGGTTTGAAATGGTTGAAAAAATAATGTTTTGGGAAGAAAATCATTTAGAAAGATAAGGAAGATTTTGTTTGCTGGAATTGAGATTCTACAGATTGTATCGTAGAAAAATATTTTTTTTTGCCAATGAGATCGGTAAAATACAATCAATAACCTAATTATTCAAATTCTTAACAATAAAACAAATTTCAACAAAATCATTATTGGTCTAATAGTTTTTGAAACTGATAAAGTTTCTAAGAGCACCATTATTGGTAAACTCTTATTAGTGGATATTTTAACATTATTATAATAATATTTTTTAAAAAAAATTTGCATTATTAAATTTAAATATTTAAATATAAATTAGACCAATTAGAATGTGACAACACATAAGAAATTTTTATTTAGAGTTTCTTAAATAAGAAACTTTCATACTTCTCTCTTCTTTTATTATTTTTTTAATATTATTAAATGTTAAAAAAATTTTAAGATCTTCTTGATAATGTTGGTCTAAGTCCACTAGAAGAAAAAATATTTCCAAAGAGAATAGACTAAAACTGAGTCCGGATCCACGGAAATTATGATTTAAGTATGTCTGTTGGTATAAGTCACCAAAATATTTTGGTTGATTCAGGTTCAAAAAGTTTTTGATGAAATTATTTAACTTTTAAAATATTATTCTTTTTATATTTGATGTCTTAGGTATTTCACACATATTAAAAAATCATTAATTGTTTTAATTTTTCTAAGCAAAATATAGTTTATCACAAATTCCAAAATATTTTAACCAATCACAAATCAATCTGAATTTAAAGAGTCAAAAATACCAAAAGTGCAATAAATTTTACATAGAAATCTTAAAACATTAACTAAAAATAAACAAATTTTATTTCTAAAAAATCAACTAATAAAGAACAGGGAGAGTATATCTTTTCAATTTTTCTCACCGGAATTTGATGATATTATTTGAAATTTTAGAGAACAAATTTAAGTTATAAATTATTATTTGTTGATATAATTGTTGAAGAAATTCAAAAATGTAAAAGTATATATAGTTTTCCTTCAGAGAGTGATTATGCTAAGTCTTTTTGTCCACAATCGAACAGTTGGACCGGCAAAGTTCAATCCATAGCTTAAATGTTCTAATTGAACCAGATGAGAATCAAATTCACTACATAGTTTTTACTATATCAGACACCGACTTCATCTCTTTCATCTTCCTCGACGATTTATAGAGCTTCACCACCAAAATCAAAACCGCCACCACTTCCGTCTTCTCCCGTCGATATCTTCCAAGGGTCTTCCACAACTCCACCCATATGTACGTTTTTCGCAAATTTCCTTCTCAATTTCTTAATTTTTGCTTAGATTAGGTTATCAAAACTCTTGACTTGATTTCGCGAATTGCTTTATGTGGTTTGGGTTACGAAACTGAGTTGGTGTTGTTTAATTTTGTCATGTCATGCTTGATTTACAATCTCGATTTCGTTTGTTGCTAACAAAATCGACAAAGTCACAGTCAATTTTTATGTGGGAATTCGATTATGCAACTCGTAATGTTTGTTCTTTAAAGTCTTCATATCATACTTTCATTATCAACTCATGGTCCAATGTGTTATCGTTTACACATGAGACAAAGAAAACGTTGTCTTGCGTTAGCGATTTCGTTATGACCGTTCCAAAAAAAAATTTTTTAGCAAAAAATTAATTTTTATAATAAATTATATAAAAATAATGTATTATATAATAATTATAATATTATTTTTTAAATATTTTTAAAAAAGTTAATTAATTTATAATAAATTATATAAAAACAAATATAAGCAGTTTAATTTTTTCTTTCAACATGTTAAGTCGAAGGAAGTGGTCGGAAATTTCTGACCACTAATGACGGATAATTTCCGACAACCACCGACCGGGGTCTTCCGACAGGCATAGACGGAAACTTTCTGACAAATACTGACCGCATGTTTCTTACCACTACTGACCGCCGTTTCCGACCACTCGAACTTGTCGGAAATTGTATTACTGATATTTATTTTGGTTTCACTGAATATGTTGTAGAATAGTATTAGAAAACGTTACTATGCTATGCATATTATGTTGATTGACAAGATTTTCACAAAATTACATTAGATGCAAAGAATAAAGATTACAGTGTTGAAATTTTTTACGTTTTCTAGTCCAATGCGACTTTGCGAAAACGGCCATATAATGAACTTGTAGACCTGTTTGGAGAATGAGAAGAATTAGTAAAAGGATTTTATCTAGAAACTTATAGTAAATTGAAATTTTTAAGTAGTATTGTACTTGACAGAGTAAGACATGACTGAAACATGGTGAAAGCCCTCAGCATCTAGAACCGAACGAACCGCGGCTACACGACCATCCAACATCTCACTTGTACAAACAACATCTGCTCCAGCTCGAGCCTGAATCCAGTTTTATCAGAATTTTGAAATTTTGTTGTTTTTTGGTTGATCAAATTAAAGTGTTTCGAATTTCACCTGAGACACTGCTTGTTTACGCAGTTGGTGAAGTGTTTCATCATTCAGTATCACACCTATAAAACATAGATAGACCATTCATAAATACGAATGTGCTTTGTCTTCTTTTAAAAATATGCAAAATATTTTCACGATATAAAACATCTTTTAGACAGAAAAATCTGTCGAAAATCTATCAGAAATACTCATATTTATAAAAGAATTTTACTAATCAGATTGATTTCCGATGAATTCTTAAACTTTAAACAGTCATTTGAAATTCATCATAAGCTTTTGATAGATTTCCACTTTTTTAATCGGGAAATCTGTCGCATCCATCTAACATTTCTATACAAAAAAAATAAATAAGAAAATTTGTTAAAATTTGCTATGCATGTTTTCTTGTAATTATTTCTTACCATCTTCTCTTACGATCCCACCATGCCCGGTTGATGAATACTCATCAAAATTGACATCAGTGTAGATAACCTAGTGAAATTAAAAACGTCACTATCATTTCTCAATACCACTTTCTCTAGTTAGTTTACAAAGAAGACATAAGCGTGTGTGTGAGTGTGTGTCTTACCAGATCAAGGAATCTGCTCTTGAGAAGAGGAACTGTTCGAGGCACTAGACCGTTGTCATTGAAAGCTTCTTCACCAGTGGGAGACTAAACAAGGAAAAAATGAATATTAATGTATGAGAATAACACGAGGGTTCATATAAAATATTTCGTATAATTATAAGAAGAAATTGATAAAAACCTTTAATGCTTCAGGAACTTTAGGATATAACATTATGCTATTCACGCCTCTTAAACACACACTCAAGAGTAGTTTAGGTTCAAGAATTCTTATAACAAGAAGGCTTGTCTGAAATATATTCTACAATTTTTCAATAAAAAAAGAAGAGAAAAAAAGACATCAAGTGACGAGTCTCTAAGTCTAAATAAAGATACAACACTTACTTCTTCAATGAGGCCATGTCTATAACCAAGCATGTAACGTCCAGGCATCGTTCTTATTGGAATATCTACCTCACCTGCGAGGCTTTCATGCATTACGTAAGAAAAGTAGTAATTTTCAGAATTTCGATAGCTAGCTATGTTGTTTTTTTTTCTGAATTATTTGGATAGTTCAGTTCAACAGGCACCGTAGACTTTGAATCAGATCATAAATATTTTGTCCCTATTTGATTCTCGGGTTGATGAATCACAAGAAATCCGACTACACCCATGGGCTAGGTGAAAACTCCTAAAACGTCACACATATTTGTGATTTAGTTTCGAAGGAGGTTTGAACTTGGGTAGAGTACTACCACTCCACCACGGTTGTGTGGACTAGTTAGTGATGGTAAACCAAAACATAAGACTAATCTCCCAATCCAAAACGCCAATATAAGTAGTTTTTAAGAACCCTCAAACTAACAAACCTTCATGAACGAAGAGAGGGTATATGAAATTAGCCGGAGAAAGATTAGTCTCTTGAAAGGCATCTCTTTGTGTAGGGCACTTGCGATTTCTACGAGCACGACGACTAAGTTGCTGAAATACACATAATTCTCATTAAATTTAAAGCCGAACACAAAGTAATTTGGACAAAACAAGTATTTACTTACAAGAGGCTGATGAATCACAGTTGTGTCTGGTTTACTCAACACTGAAGGCCCTATTGGAGGATTTACAGGTCATATTGTTGTGTCTTTTCTTTACTTTGCTTGTTGTTTCTTTTGATGTAGGTTAAGGAGAACGAAGACACAAAGGAATTAACGAGTTTCCAAATCCTAAATATCGCAACTTGGTACGTCTCGACGGACTAACAACCAGTCCGTTGGGGCTTATACCATGAAGAATAATACACCTTATCCTAGAGAAAGGATCACATAAGACTCACCAAAATGAAAATCTCTCAAAAACACTCAAGAACAAAAGAATTCCTCTCAGCTCTCTGTTCTCACTTCACTCCTCTCTTTGACTCTTTATACTAAAGTATCACTCACACCCTCACATTTCATTGCATAAGTTACTACTCAATTACATCACACATTTCACATGTCTTTCTTTGTGATGTTCATAGGACTTGTACTAAGCCCACTTCATCATGGGCCGAGGGAGAAAAGAATGCGGCCCATCAGAACCCACCAAGAGAAGGAGAGGACTCGAAACATCCCTCACAAACTCCAGC
Source organism: Lepidium sativum (assembly GCA_023374145.1). NCBI lineage: Eukaryota > Viridiplantae > Streptophyta > Magnoliopsida > Brassicales > Brassicaceae > Lepidium > Lepidium sativum. The sequence goes on from JAKUCM010006400.1 coordinate 18,612, forward strand.
TCGTTCCAGTCCAACTCTTTCTCTCTCTCACACCACGACTCCAAAGTTGAGACGAACTTTCAACTCCACCTTCGACATGCACCGCCGAAGCTCTGACCTTCATCGACATCCACTGCTGTCGACGACTTCTCCTACAACATTAACCACCAGAGCTTACCTCTTCACCGAGATAGAGATTCAGTGCTGAAACACCTTCAGGTTATGTAACCCTTCCTCGAACTTTTTTTTATCAGAATTGATTTAGTTAGTAGATCGGCTGGATTCACGCTTGTATCTATCTTTCTGACTTTAATCGTTCCTCTGTGACATGTTCTCTGATAAAATTGTACTTAACATGAATGTGTTTTATCCTTTCATGATAGGTATAATTCTTCGACAAGCAGAGAGCACTCTGAGAGTCGCAAAAGATCTCGGCATCGTCTTGTGGAAACCCTAGCTCAGAGGAGATTCCCTTCAACCACAACACTTCCTTTCTGGCTTATACTAAAGCGATGAACTCGGTTTCCATAGTTGAAAGGGCTACAGTGTGCTGAAGGCTCGATCTCCAACTCACGGTGTTTTCCCTAGCCTGAAAAACGTACCCGGTAATTGATCTCCTTCTGTCTAGATTTGCTGTGAAATCGCTATCACTGAATCCTCTCACTTTGAAAGTCTCTGGTTTTGTGTACACGAGTTTAAGATCCACTGTATTTCTTATGTATCTTAGAATCCATTTGACCCCTTGCCAATATTCTTTGCTAGGAGCACTCATGAGTCTGCTGACGAGACCAGTGGCGTAGGCTAAGTCAGGACGTGTACCCACCATGGCGTACATCAAGCTTCCGACAACACTTGCATAGGGTACCATTTTCATATCCTCCTATGCTTCCTTCCTACACTCTGCTGTAGTACTAGATAGCTTGAAGTTAGTCCCCATAGCTGTCTGAACATGCTTAGATTTATCCATTCCATAGGTCTTAAGAACTTTCTCTAGATAATTCTGCTGAGACAACTTAAGAATTCCTTTCTTTTTGTTTCTTATGATATCAATTCCTAGGATTCTTCTTGCAACTCCTAAGTCTTTCATTTCGAATTCTTTGCTCAGCAACTTCTTTAGTCTAGAGATTTCCTCTATATTCCTTGCAGCCACCAACATGTCATCCATGTATAACAACAAATAGACAATGTTGTCATTTTCAAAACGTTTGAAGTAGACGCAGGGATCATGCTCACTTCTGTTATACCCTTGAGATTTCATGAACTTGTCAAATCCCAAGTTCCATTGCCTAGGGGACTGTTTCACTCCATATACGGATTTCTTTAACAGACACACCTTATCCCCTTCTGTAAAACCTTCTGGCTGCTCCATTACAATCCGCTCATCCAATACTCCATGAAGGAAAGTCGTCTTAACATCTAACTGTTCTAGTTCCATATCCAATGTAACCACCATAGACATCATCAGCCTGATGGTGACGTGTTTCACAACTAATGAAAACACGTCGTGATAGTCTATGTCTTCTAATTGTAAGTAACATTTAGCCACCAACCTAGCTTTATAGCGAGGTTCTTCCACTTCTGGAATGCATGGCTTTAACTTGAACACCTATTTACAGCCTATGACCCTTTCTCCCATAGGTCTATCAAATCAAAAACCAAGTCATATTTTTCTTTAATGAAATCATTTCCTCATCTGTTGCCTCTGTCCACCACACTTTGTCTACATTCCTTACAGCCTCTTGATAGGTTCTAAATTCCTCTGAATTCATTAACTGAGCCATGTTCAAGGCAAAAGCTGAGACATTTGAATCATCATATCTGCTGGGAGCTTTAATCTGAGTCCTTATTTCTCTATCTCGTGCTAATTGATATTTCTGCAGTTCATTTGTTTCATTTTCTTCTTCAACATTTTCAGTCTCTACTTCTGAACTTTCTCCACCTTCATCATCTTCTTCTACATGATCTTCTTCTTCTTCTTCAGTGGAGTTATTAGAGTCAGGTAGTAGAAATGAAACATGCTTAATCTTTCTCCTTGAATCACTCAATTCAACATCCTTAAGCTGAGCACAGTTTGAGTCCTTGTATAATATATGTTCCGCAAAAATGACATCTCTGCTAACAATGCATTTTTTCTCCTCACCATTTCAAATCATGTACCCTTTTACACCTTGAGGATAATCTAGGAATATTCCCTTCCTTGCTCTAGGCTTAAGTTTCCCTTGATTCACATAGTAATAGACCACGCATCCAAATATTCTCATGTGATCATATTCTGGTTTTCTCTCTGTCCAAAGTTGCTCGGGTACATCGTAGTTAAGTGGTTTTGAAGGTGATCTGTTCAGCATATACACAACTGTAGATGTTGCTTCTGCCCAGAAAGACTCTCCCAAACCAGTTTCACATAGCAAGCTTCTCACTTTCTCCAGAATAGTTCTATTTAGCCTCTCAGCTACTCCATTCTGCTGAGAGGTATAAGGGCATGTCTTATGTCTCCGAATGCCATGTTTTTGCAATAGTCTTCGAATTTTTTGTTACAGTATTCTAGACCATTGTCTGTCCTTAATGATTTTAGTTTCTGATTGCTTTGATTTTCAACTAGAACTTTCCATTCTACAAACTTGGAGAACGCTTCATCTTTTGTTTTCAGAAAATATATCCATATATTCCTTGTGTAATCATCCACAAAAGATATATATTACTGACACCTAGATAGACTGGGAGTTACATTTGGTGAGCCCCAAAAGTCTGAGTGAACGTATTCAAGTCTCTCAGTGGATGTATGATTCCCAGTTCTGAACAATTGTGTGGGACTTACCTAGAATACACGACTCACAACTTCCCAAAGTCTTGATGTCTGATCCTTTCAACAACTTTTTCTTTGTCAGCATCTTCAAGCCTTTCTCATTAATGTGTTCAAGCCTACTATGCCAGAGAGTTGTTTTGTCTAACCTTTCAGTTACAGAGTTCGCTTGATCAAACATAGACTTCCCATCTAAGTTGTACACAATGTCTTTGTAATCCCCAGCTAATACTTGCTTGTCACCTTTGAAGACCCTCATTTTGAAACCTCTTGACATGAACCAGCACCCTAAAGATTCTAGCTAACCGAGGGAGATCAAGTTTGTTTTTGCAGAGGGAGAGTATCTAACATGTGTCAGAATTACTTCACTTTTATCAGAATTAACTATTTTGACCTTCCCAACTGTTGTGATCTCACAGAAAGTATCATTTCCCATGAATATCTTTCCACCATCAATCTCCTTTGTATCAAACATCAAGTCTTTCCTGTAAGTGATATGATACGAGCATCCAGAGTCAAGTATCCATCCGTCTCTTAACTTCTGGTCCATCGTTGTGAGCCTCTCTGGTTCAGTCCATACTAATGTTGCAACTGCAGCTTCAGCCTTTGAGTGATTTGACTGACCAGATGTTGAGTGACCTCTCTTTGGAAAATTTGCCTTGAAGTGATCTAGACCTCCACATATCCAGCAAACTCGTTCCTTTTTAGGTTTCGACTTGCTTCTGCTAGCAGTTTTACTTTTTCCTTGACCTTTCTTTTCACTTTTTCTCTTTTTTGTACGAACAACCCTTCACTGACAACCTTCTGTTTCTCTTTCTTCTTGAGTTCCATCTCTATAGAGTAAGCAGAGCTTATTATCTCTTTTACCGTAATAGTGGTTCTTCCACTGCTGTACTTTAGGGTATGTACAAGACTTTCATACTGGCTGGAAAGGCTGTTCATAAGTATTACTGCTTGGTCTTCATCACTCATTACTACTTTTAGGCTTGACAGATCTGAAAGTAGCTTGTTAAACACATCTAGGTTCTTGTCCAAGGTTTTTTCTTCCTCCATCTTAAAGATATGGAAAGTTTGCTATAAGGTGGAATCTATGTGGAAGTGTCTTCACTTGATATTCATCCTCAAGAGCATTCCACATATCAAAAGCAGTAGGTTCATGGATAACCTTTCTTAGGACCATGTCTGTTAGGCTCATCCCTATGAGATTCCTCACTCTTCTGTCCTTGTCTAACCATTTCGAATCCACCCCACCTTTATCTTCTTCCTTTTTCTTCTCAGAGTCAGTGACTGGTGGGATCTGAACTTTCTTCTTCTCAGTTAACACTGAGTCCAGTCCGAGAATCTCCAAGGTGGCTCTAATTTTGTAGTTCCAAATCATAAAGTCCCCTTCTCCATCAAACTTTTCTACTTTGAATCTTCCTTGTGTTGGTTCCATGATTTTCGGAAGATCAATATACCAACACAGCAACAAGAAGACAAAGGCAATCCTCTTTTCTTATGAGTGACAAGAATACTACTTTTATATCAGAAGGTTTTACTTGATTATGGTCAAAGTTGATTCCTTTCTTGTGAAAGCTCTCAGCTTTTAGCCAGAAAGATTCCACATTTCTTTAAAAGACTGCACCTTTCTTGACCAAATAAGCTCTGATCACCTAATGTAGGTTAAGGAGAACGGAGACACAAAGGAATTAATGAGTTTCCAAGTCTTAAATATCGGAACTTGGTACGTCTCGACGGACTAACAGCCAGTCCGTGGGGGCTTATACCATGAAGAGCAATACACCTTATCCTAGAGAAAGGATCACATAAGACTCACCAAAATGAAGATCTCTCAAGAACACTCAAGAACAAAAGAATTCCTCTCAGCTCTCTGTTCTCACTTTACTCCTCTCTTTGACTCTTTCTACTAATGTATCACTCACACCCTCACATTGCATTGCATAAGTTCCTACTTATGCAACTCTATTACATCACACATTTGACATGTTTTTCTTTGTGATGTTCATATGACTTGTACTAAGCCCACTTTGTCATGGGCCGAGAGAGAGAAGAATGCGGCCCACCAGAAACCCACCAGAAACTCACCAAGATAAAGAAAGGACTCGAAACGTCCCTCACAGATATCAAGGTGGAGGAGTCATGCATTTGACAAATAACTTCTGTTCTTCGAAAACGATTGATTCTACACGACGTCGTTTTAAGTCTCTTGTCCTCAAAACCCTTTATTGTAAGAATTTTACAAGAAGATCTAATCATAATGAATGATTACGCCATGCAAATATGCTGAAAACGAGGATAATGAATCTCGTAAATGAAACCAAAGATGTGTTGAACTTTAGAGTGAGACTTTTGTTTTATAGTCATTTTTAATTATTTTTTTTTTGTAAAAGGGAAATTTTAATGCGTTGTATTATTATATTATATTTTTTTTTGCAAATCTCGACTACATCCAACGTGCAGCTTACATGCACCATACATGTAACATGATAAAATAATATTTCATATCTTGTAATAATATCTTAGGTGATATACGATATATATCTTCGTGTTGACAGATCTTATAGTTGACAAATGTGATATGACTTCGTAAGTAGAATGCGTACCGATTGCTTTGTTAACTTTTCGAAGATGAAAAATTCGATTTTTCGGTATTTATCAAAACTTTATCTTGGATGGACATTTTAACCAAGCTAAACTAAATCAATAATTTAGTTAACATCTCTCACAGAAACTAAAATTTAAATTTGTGAACCATGTTATAAATCTCAGTAACATGGAAGCTGAAAAATGACGATTGATTATCTTATCCTGATAATCACTCTACTCAAGCTTTACCTTGTCAGACCACAAATTTGTATGAGAATTATACTATCTCCATAGCAATGATCATGTCGGTTTGATTTTGGTGATAAGAGGAGGATCTCATTTTCATTCTTGAAGGAGTTCCATTCGTTTAGCGTTGAATGTACGAAATAAGTTGGGCTTTGTAAACAGTACAATTCGAAACCTTTAGATATTGATGTTAATGCTGGTTCATGATCCCGTTGTAACAAAATGGTAGCTACTTGGCTTTTGAATTTTATATCCATGAACATTAGCGCAAGTCTTCTCTATATGTTAACTGCTGAAGCTATATGGAATAGTTTGATGAATAGATATGAGCATGATGATCTTGTTCGTATTTTTGAAATTGAACAAAGATTAGGTATTGTGGTTCAAGGTTCTCGTGATGTGAGCGCTTATTATACAGAGTTGGTGACTCTCTAGAAGACTTACACAAACTTTGTTGAGATGCATGTCTGTACTTATGGAAAGTGTGAATGTACAACTACATGAAATTGGAAAAAAATGTTTGATAGGAGCAGAATTATGAAGTTTCTTATGGGTCTGAATGAAGCTTATGAAGCTACTAAAAGGCAAGTGTTAATGCTGAAACCTTTACCAAGTATAGAAGAAATTTTCAACATGGTTTGTCAATATGAAAGGCAAAGGGTTATTAGGCCTATTTCGAATGTTGAGAAAGTGGTTTTTCAAATCTCAAATTCTATTCGAGATTCAGAATTACAGCAGCTTATTGCTTATGCAAATCAATACAAGCTAAAATCTCGTCTCGTGTGTACTCATTGTGCAATGTTTGGACATGTGGTAACAAAGTGTTATAAGTTGCATGGTTTTCAACTAGGACATCCAGGTCCTAAAGCTAATAGCAATACAAATAATGATCAGAAGTCTTCTGCTCAAACTCAACGTTGATCTGGTGTTCCCATTCTTCAAATTGGCATTGCTCATTTATCTAAATCATTGATCTT
>JAKUCM010006401.1:0-38789 GCA_023374145.1 Lepidium sativum
CATCGATCTGATAGACACATGTTATAACATCCTAATTTTAATTTTGTTGCACGTGGCATTTGGTCCACTGCCAAATAGTAAATTTGATAAAAGCATATATACTTGCAAAGGATCAAATTATATTATCTACGAATGCCATTTAGCTTAATTACATGCGATAAATCCACTTAAGGCAGCGCATTTATATAATCCGGGATCGAGTCCCCATGCCTAGATTTGTGCATAATATCCGAAATCCGAACCCGAACCGAACCAATATCTATAAAATACCCGAACGGGTTTTACATTATGAAAATACGGGTACCCGAACCCGATCGGGTAAAACCCGAAGGGGTATCCGAAATACCCAAAATATTTACACAAATATTTATATATATACTTATAGTTACACAAATATTTAAAATTATAATTACAAATCTAAAAAAACTAATCAATTAATAATCAATATAACACTATAAAACTAAAATATTAAATAGTTTAATAAGTTGTGATTTTTAAAACTGTTTTTTTAAAATATTTTGATTAAAAATTAGTTAAAAAATTCGGATAACCCGAACCCGACCCAAAATTTGATACCCGAACCTGAAATTTAATACCTGAACCCGATCCGGACCCGTGAAAAATACCTGATCGGGTCTTAGGTTGGTAAACCCGATATACCCGAAACCCGAAAGACCCGACCTGATCAGATCCGGATATCCGAATGCCCAGGCCTACATTATATATGAATTTGACTATTGGACTGACCAGTTGTGGTTCAATATCATTTGCCGTTGACAAAAAAAAAAAGTTATATTATCTATAACTTGGTTAATAAGCTTTGCCATGTAATGTTCATAAAAAAAATCATCTATATTCCGTGTTGGGGTGAAATCCTTATGCGGCCAATCACTTATGCCCTCAATGTGTGGGTGTGATTATCATACGTGAGAAGTCATTGTTTCTCGTGTCACGATTTCATATGTAATAGGTTGTAATTATTTTAGTGTTTTTCTTTTCTCACATATGAATTGTTATTTAGAAAATCAGTTCAAAATAACAAGATTCGAGTAGTAATTTAATTTTTTGTGTTTTAGAAGAAAATTTAACCAAATTCATTCAAATCTTTGATGAAATCAAATTCATAATCCAATTTATATTCAAATCAATGTTGAACTCTATTATAATATTTTGAGTTTCAAAAATTAGGGCCTATTATTTTGTCCATCTAGATGATCAATGATGAAAATTGTTGTTTGTAGATAAATTTTTATATATTTTAATATATCATTCTATTATATAAAGTTTGATTTCAAAAATTAGTAATCAATGAAATTTTTTCATGTGTCAAATTCAACTATCAGGAATTTTACAATATTCTTATATATTTTAAAATATCATTTTACAATCTATTATACAAAATTGATTTTAAAATAAATTTGTGTATTGCACGGGTCATATCTAGTAAAATATAATTTTAACTAGTATATTAGATAACACATTATTTAGATATAAAGTTTAAAATTAATATTTAAATAACATATAATTTAGATATAAATTTTAAAACTAATAACTAATAATATATAATATTATTAAAAAATTACATTCAATAAAATCCATCTGCGAATAAATTCCTAAGAATAATGTGACTGAGTTTTTTATTTGCTATTAGTTATCCAAATCCAAAAGAAAGTAATAATAATATACAGATTTGTTCCCCAAAATGGGCCAAGTCCTATGATAACACGTCATACTTCACAGAAAATATTTCCAAAAATTGGATTTTAATAAATAATTAATTTAATAAAGAAAAGCAAAGACTATATATATATTTCCCCTCTTTCCTTTTTACTTGTAGTCTTTTATTTCAATCGCTTCTTTATTTTTTCCTTCTAGGTTTCGTCTTCGTCTCTCTCGAAAATCTTAAATTCGTGATCCGTCAATCACTGCAATCTGTAAGTTTTTTGTTTTCTCTGTTAGGGTTTTGACTTAAGTGCGATCAATTGTTTCTTAGTTAGGGTTTTGATTAAGTGCGATCACATTGTTTACGTGTTCATGTGATTAAATCTTGATCTTAGTTTTCGATGTTATCTTCTTTGTTTGACTGTTATGCCAAATACGAAATTTATGCTTTGATATCACTAAGATAACAAAACATTACATCTCGAACATCGACAATGTTTTGATTGTAAGTGATTTTTTATGAAAATTAGGTTTAATTGTATGTGAATTTAGGGTTTGATAAGACTAGTGATTACTTGTAAATTTCTAGTATTAGCAATCGAAATTGCATTTATTTGTGTTCGTTATAATTTAATCAATTCATTTAAGGAAGAAACTTGAAAGATTCTTTACGTACAAATTCAAAGTTAAGATTTTAATTGATTACTTGTCAGGATAATGATTTTGTTTCTTATGGAGTATTTTTTTCTTTCTTTTCTTCTAAGGTTTATCGAAATTCAATATATTAATGGAGGCAAATACTAATTGCGATTCTAATGAAAAAAGCAGAGACTTTGTTACGAATAGTGCAAATGATTGGAGATCACAACTCGAGCCTGATTTACGAGAAAAGATTATTTCAAAAACGTAAGTCTTTCTTAGTAAAGATTGTAACTTTTAAAATTTATTTGAGTATGTGAATGTTCTCATTGTTTGTTCTCATTGAATGTGTAGAGTGTCAAAGTTAATGATATTGTATCCTAATAATGATCAAAGCGCACTAACCCAAACCGCTACCAAGTTTGAAGATAAGATATATGGCACTGCCAAAGATAAGGTACACACAAATCTGAGTTTTGAGAACTCAGTCTTGTAATGATGCATACAGATTTATTCTCCTTCTGTCCTTTTTCTTATGGTCTCAGAGGGATTATTTGCGGATAATCACGGCTAAGATGCATTTTATTGATAAAAAATGCATAATGATGCAATCTAGTTCTTCAGTTAATGGAACCAATACTCAAGATTCAGGTGAGATTATAACTAATCTAAGTTCACTTGAAAGAGATGGAACTTAAACTCTCTGTTTAAGCTTTGATTCAAGACCATGTATAAGCTACTGAATGTTTCTGTGCAGGAGGTCAAGTAGTTTCGAATCCAGGTCAATTTGTTCCCATATCATTGCCGTATACACAGACTCCAACAGGCCAACAATATTTGCTGCAACAAAACCCTCAGAGAAATCTCAACTCTCTTAGCTCTTCAATTTTGCAAACACAGGTCCCTAGAAACGTTTCCATGGCTCCAAACGTAAACACTCAACCACAGAATTCAAATGACATGGTTCAACATCAGATAAATCAACAGTTTCTTCAAGAAACAATCCGTCATGGGAATTCGAGACCTCCTCTTATGCAGAAACAGACTCAGCCACTACCACAGCAGCATCTGCAAAGTTTGTTGAAACAACATAGTCATCCATCCTTCCCTCAATCGTCTGTTTTTTCGATTTTACCATCATCAGGCCAACAAAATTCTCTGCAGCAAAAATCTCAGTTACTGCCAAGACATGAGTATCTGAAACAGCGGATGGTTTTGCCATCCCAGGACAAAATGAATGTTCCAAGCACGCAGCAGAATCATCTAACATCGCGACAAAAGCTTTGAGGAGCAACAAGGAGCTTTTAGGCTTAACTATCAAGCAATGGCACCACAGAATCACTTCCAAACTATGCACCAGCAACACTTTAATAATCCTGAAGGCTTTCTCTCACAGCAGCAGCAAACTATGCCCGGAATTCAATCTGGTGAATTTAAAACATACCAACCACGGTTTCCAGTGAAGCAGCAGCAGCCTCAGAATAGAAGCTTGCAAGAACATTTTGGTTCCATAAAGAATGATACTCAAAGGTTTCAAGCATCAACTACTTTACAGAATTTTCCACATCAATTACTCAGAACACCTCTGGCAAATCCATCTAGTATGTACCATGTCTTGACAATTTGGTGGCTTAATGTTTTTTTTTCTTATGTGACTTATCATTCTCCAATGTTTCATTCTCTTTGATTTCTTTTCTAATAATTTTTAATGGTAATGAAATTCTTTGTAGCATCTCAAGATTCTACAGGCAAGACGGTAAATGGCAGTGGTTGGGACTGGCAGGAGGAGACATATCAGAAGGTATTGTCGCTCGCCTTATTCTAAACATATTAACATCAGATACAAAGCTCTGATATACTGCTGTTATAAACATCAGATATTAATAGTCCAAACTTTTCCTGCAGATCAAAGCTCTGAAAGAAAAGTATTCATTAATTCTGAGTGACATGCATCGAAAAATTGCAGAAAAATTGCGAAAGGTATTTCAGTCATAACTAAACTATTTTCTTTCCAGTGTAAGAGTTTTATCTGATATTTCTTGTACTTTTATTTCAGGGTGAATCTCTTCCACCGCAAAAGATGAAATTTGAATTGACTGAAAAGCTAAGGGGAATGAAATCGTTGGTTGAACTACTTCTTATTTTCATAAACGTACAGAGAAGCAATATATTAGAGGAGCACAGGGACATGTTTAGTGTGTATGAGGGAGAGATATTGAAGATAACTAAGAATCACACTGCGATTCGGATGCCAATGCAGCAGCAACAAGGACAGTTTCCTCCTTCTCAGACCCATCAAACAGCTTTACAATCCCAAATTCCTCAAGTGATTGGGTCACCAAGTGACCAAAACAAGGCATTGAGTTCAGTATCAGAACTTATGACATCACAGACATCAGTGCCTCATTCGTTTGAGATCAAGCCTAAGTTAGAACCTAGAGATGAGAACAACACTTTGGCCTCCTCAAGAAATTTTTTGGTACCTTCTATTAAACAGACTCCTTCAAGTAATCTGCAGGTCGTACAATCGAATATCAATCCAGTTCAGTCTAGTCTGTTGCAGCAGAAGCAGAAACAATTTCGGTATCGCCAGATGCAAAAACAGCTATTGCATAGAAAGCAACAACAACAGTCACAGAAACCACAACAAGCAAATCAGCAGCTTCAAATGCCTACTTTGCAACAAGGGGTCAACAATTCATCTAATCAGTGTCAGGTTTTAAAAGCAGTGACTTCTCCGGATACGTTGTCTAACATTTCTCTACCAGCTTCATCACAGTCTAGTGGCTCTCCTTTTGTTGTCTCATCTCCGGTGACTTCCTTTGCACCGTCCACAATTCCCAGAGATCCTGAAAAACCAATGCCTCTTGAGTCTCCAGTTTCTCGTTCTCAGTCTCCTACTACCTTCGGTGTTGAGATCAAGTCAACCTTAGATTCCTCTTCTGAACCTAACACACAGGAACAGCCTCCGGTCTCTATTACTCCTGAGCCAATCGCAGAGCGGGCTATTGATCGACTGATAAAAGCTGTGAGTCAGGATATACATAAACTTTTATAGCTTTACTCAAGTTTAGTTTATTCATCTTCTCCAAATATACTGATCCAATCTTTCATCTTTGTGTCTTTCTAGTATCAATCATCATCACCAGAGTCCTTGGCAGAATCTTTGAGTGAGATTAGCTCAGTTGTCAGTATGGTTAACAGATTTGCAGGATCTTGCCAACACGTTGGAGGATCTAGAGGTGGTTTAGGAGAGGATTTGAGTAAGAGGAAATTTTTCCGTTTTTCAGATGGAAAAACAAGTTCAAATAAGAGAATGAAGCGCTCAATCAATGCTCTGCCTCTAGAAACTGCATCACGAATTGAAAGTTGTTATCAGCTCTCAGAATCTGAAGTTGATTCCACAGCATCTTCTGGATCGAAAGTTAACAAGATTGAGGTAAAAATCTGCAGTCTTTAAGAACCTCTGTTTATCGAATGGTTAAGCATTGGAAGAAGACAACATTTTTCAATTTTGCAGTCTGGTTGTGTCCTCATGCAAGAAATCAAAGACATAAATAGTACAATTTTGGAGACAATGGTGGAGATATGTGATGATGTTTATCGAAGTGAAGTTACATCAGGAACAATCGTTATGTGTTCTTATGGACCCTCGTGGCTCTTACTGACACATTCAAAGCTCATTACAACTCAGGACAAATCGTAAGTCTCTTTACTAATCTCTGTTTCTTCTTTTCTTCTCTTTGGTCAGATATTTATGGCTTTGGATGTTTAATACAGTCGCAGATTCAACCATTACGCTTACTAGTTCCTGCAAATTATCCTTATACTTCACCTATACTTCTCGAGGGAATGTCCTTTGATGCTAGGTATGAAACTTTCAATAATTGATTACAATGGAACTAAACATAGTTTGATCTTATGAGTTTATATTTTTGTGTTTCAGTTCACACAACTATGAAGATTTATCTGCGAGAACAAGATCGAGATACAGTTTGTTTCTAAGAAAACTTACAGAACCTATGTCTCTCAAACAAATGGCTCAAGCTTGGACTGATTGTGCCAGAGCAACAATGGTTGAGTATGCAACACGGCATGGTGGGAGGGACTTTCAGTTCCAAGTACGGTGATTGGGATACCGTTCTTAGAGCTTCGTGAGCCCTAAATTTGTTGTCTCTCAGTCAACTAACTCATCAGGTGGATTTGAGTAAAGCTTATTAGTTTAACAGCTTTTGGCCCAAGTTAGGTTTTCTTCCGAGTCAGTGTGGCTCATGTCATACTCATGTTCTTATTAATATTTTCCCACACATTAGTCTAAAACCAAATATAATGATAAAGCAAAACTGAAATTTTAAAAATTTGGGGAAATATAATGATTATATATATATATATATATATATTAATAAAAAATTTAACTTCTTGTTTATAAATATTTTATTTCTGATAAAATCACATTTTTGTCTATCTGATTCAGTCACCAAATTACATTTTTGTGCTCATTGTTGCATCTGCGGAAATTATCAGCATTTTTTAAAAAATTATTTATCATTTACTCAATTTTTAGTTTTTTTTTTTGTCAACGACAAATTATGTTGAGCCACAACTGACTGGCCCAATAGCCAAATTCCTACATAATGTAGACGGGAGACTCGATTCCTGGTTGTGCAAATGAGCTGCCTTATGTGGATTTACCGCTTGCCACTAGGCTAAAAACCATTTGCACTCAATTTTTAGTTTAGTTTTGTATTTTTATATTTGATATATATTTTTATTTGTCAAATTATTGAAATCTATAATAACGATAAACATTAATAAAAATAATGATGTGATACTCTAAAAATAAAGCATATATTACTTTTTATATATAGAAAAACGATTGTAAAACTATCACACAAAATACAACTTAAATTTTTTACACAACCCACAAAATACAACATTTCAAAGTACTATTTATTTTTTAAATTATTAACAAAAAATATTTATGATAAGGTAAGAAGATTTAGTGATCTTCTTGAGAGAAGAAACGATTGAGAGAAGGCATGACTTGTGGGGGACGAGTCCTTAAATACTTTCGAAGATTATGTTGTGCATATTTCTCTCCTTCATCTTCGTTTTCTAGAATTCCCATTTTTCTATTCGTTTTATTTATTCTGCCAAAAAGAAAAAAAGAAACGTTAGTATATAGACATTAAAATAGAGAAATTGTGAGAGAAATAAAATAATATGAACTAGATTAAATGAAGACTAACCTGCAATCAGGGTTTAAAAATGCATTCCTTGTTAGTTGAAACACAACCATAGATGTCACAAATCCCATTGCTCCAAGAAGAGGATACACCTATATTTTCTTGTTGACTTCTCATTTTAGCAGCTATTTCATTTTATTTATTTCACTAGCCATGTTTTTAAATTTACTTAAGACGTTCCAATTGGTTGCCAAAATTAAAGAAAAATAATATATATATATATATAAATATAATCTACTACATATGAGACACTAAGGGAAAGTATAACTGATTAACTTATATTTTTCCCTCCAATCTAACATTAATCTTGCATGGTAGAATTTATAGTTGAATGATATATCAAATTTTGTTGATCCAATTTTCAAGAAAATATATATATATATATATATATAATTAGCTATTATTTTCAAACAATTCTTTTATTTTTTTCATTATCAAAAATAAAAATATAACTATTTTTTTCATTAACTATAGTCCTGATTGGCAATTAATTCAGTTGTTTTGGAAAACAATTTTTTTTATAGATTTAACTATGGTTCCGATTGACAATCGTTTGAATTATGTATCGAACTTTATTTATACAATTGTCAAGAAGAACAAGAAAATAAAATCGGCTATTATCTTAAAACAATCCTCTTAGTTTTTTTTCATTATCAACAAATTAAATATAAAGTCATAGTCCAACTGACAAAAGATAACTTCATAATGACTAGCAGAAAAAGTATAGGTCACTGAAGCAATTTAATGACCAAATTAACTCTATATCCTAGATGAGACTTCTCATTTTTTTGTATTAAAAAGAATTGCTATCAATTTTTTATCACGTTTTTAAAAATTGTATTGTAAGTTTATCTTTAAATTTGTTGCAATAACTTAGTCAGAATCCCATATACTTCATCTTAATTTTTCCAATTTATATATCCAAAGGTATACAAACGAAACATTATCAAGATTGTATATCGTATATGGTTTGCATTATATTATTAACTAAATCATTATACCATATTTTATTGTAATTAGCTATAGTATTTCAGATAAAAATGTGGGGTTAGATCAGAAAATGAAAGTCAGATTGTCAATTTTGATATTATTATTGTTATTTTGTAAATTTTACAATTATCTCTTGTTATTTGGCAAATTCACCTTCAAATATAACTGTTTTTCTATAAACCATATATTTAACTTAAAAGTATTCACAAATAATATAAACTAATTCATAAAAATAAAATCAACAAGTTTTACTAGAGTCCTTATTTAATTAAAACTAAAAACCTTTTTATGATAAAGACAAGAAATTAAAACTAAAAATTAACAGTAAGATAAGATTTTTGTATTTTGTATTTTAGTTTTAATAATTATTTATCAAACAAAATTGAGCAAAACGAGAATAATAGAGTAAATAATCAGGCATAATATAAAAAAAAATGTCCTTACCTCAGGCCTTATCCACCGCCCCATTTTTATAAGTATTTCTTCTTTATATATATAAAATCTCTAGGACTATTGATACGATTTGAATCTCCTGTAACCTTTGTCTGATTTTTATTTTTGTTTATCAAATACGTATACGGTATATGGTATTTATAGTGTAGATCGTTGACTTAGAAATTATACAGGTCAATGCCTTCAAAATTGAAATTTTAAAACCAACGGACTTGATCCTGTGGGCTGATGATTTTGTCAATTATGCTTATTGGTTCAATTTGTAATATGATGAATTTACTATTTAACAAATGTAACTATGATTTATTAAATTTGTTTAGTATTTTATTCTTACTGTTTGATCTGCATAATAAGGTATAAGAATTATCAAACAAATTATACAGAAATTCAAAAATATAAAACTAAAATGTACTTAAAATATACTAAAAAAATAGTAGCTATACGTTCGTTAATATATAATTACAGCTTCGAATTCGTGGATATTTCTGGATGTTTGTGGCTATGGTGTGTAGTAAGATTTATCCTTTCATCTCTAATTTTTGTCTATATATTTAATGCTTTCAAAGTTGTGAAATCTTATCAAAACTAACCCAAATCTGCGGGCGATTCAGCCTTTTCAATATGTTATTTGTTTTTTTCTCTTACTTTAACTTTATTCTAATGTAAATTTGACCAGGTCAATAAATCTCAATATGTATTTTCTTTGGTTTTGAAATTTATAATCAAAGTAAACCAAAAATCAAATTTAGAATCAAATTTTATCTCGATCGAGTTGTTAAAAAAATCTAAAAGTAAACCAAATTGGAGAATCGACTCGAACCAACTCCAATTTGAGTGTACTCCAGTATCCCCTCCTCAAATTGTAATCTATCAAAATGTAGACGTCTAAGAGAAGAAAACACAACATACTTTATGGCTTAACTCAAGATGAAATTTCATTTACAAAAACTGATCTATATCACATTTCAGGAAAAATAAAGAATAATGTCTTAGGATACAATTATCCCATGTAATTGAGGTAGCTTCATATATAACAACAAACATCTATGTGAAACATTACCAAACATATGATCCTTTTACATATGAATCATAACATACAAGCAAGTGAATAGAAGTATGATAAATGGTGAAGTTGCAAGGCCTGGAGTAGTGTTAGGAAGCCATGGATACGCCTCCAGAGCTGGCATTACGCAGCTATCACCATTGAAGCAGATGCATCTCGGGAAGGCCCATCCTTTATCGAATGTGAATGTCAATGGGTTCTTATGGAACAGTTCTGATTGTACATTGCCTGATGGACCGGCTTGGGTCAAAAAATCATTGTAGAACTTGATCCCTCAAAGCAAAGCTGTGTCATCTGCAACATATGATTCAAAAACATGAGATTAGTTACATTTAGTTTGTTTATCAGATCATGAGTCTAAAGAAGTTTATAGTTAGAGTTATTGTCATACTTAGAACCTAACCCTAAGCCTATCAAGAGTTCTGCATACAAACAAGTAGCTAAGGACTTGCTTATGTCGGCGTAAGGATTAAGTGGTTTGAAGTTAAAGCTGAAAAGCTGAGTGAGATTGTCGAAGTTGGGATGCTGAACAACTATGTTCCATTGTGAGTAATCCATATTGTAGTTAAAGTTTGTGATTGCAACCTTCGCTCGCCAGTACTCTTTGTAGTTAGTTTTTACATGCTAATGAGCTTGGATAGGACACATATGTTGTGTACATTGCAAAAGTGGCTCATTGTTCTTCCTTAAAGCTGGTACTACCGAAGCTCTTTCGAGCTGTCACAAGAAATGTGTCAGAAAAGAAAACAAGGAAACAAAGCTAAATTTGATTTTCTTAAGTGAAAAGGAACTCACTTGACACATGAACCAACTTCAGAACTATTTTGACATCCACAAGAACAAGTAGGGCAAGGTACTATAGTATCATTGTAGAAAGATGAGAGTGAGACACAAAAAGTTGGAGTTTTTCGTGCTAGAAACTGTGAATATGTGCAGGTAATGTTCCATGTCACTACCAAAGGAAAAAAACATGAGAGGTGAGATTAGAATCAATAGAAAAAGAAGACTTATTAAGATTCATACTTACGCAAAGCCTGAGTCTTTCTTCGTTTATCTGCTGAAATGAATCTACTAGGCTTAACAAGTTGTGCAGGCCCACAAGTGTAACC
The DNA here is from genome assembly GCA_023374145.1 of Lepidium sativum. Classification (NCBI taxonomy): domain Eukaryota; kingdom Viridiplantae; phylum Streptophyta; class Magnoliopsida; order Brassicales; family Brassicaceae; genus Lepidium; species Lepidium sativum. The sequence continues at coordinate 11,163 of JAKUCM010006401.1, forward strand.
AGGTCCTGGTCCTTTAGAAGTAACATTCCTAGGTGCTCTAACAGTTGTATTAGTTGTACCAGATTGACCAACACTAATCTGAAAAGCAGCAACTGCTGTTGCAGGGTCTTGTGCCCATGAGCTAATCACACTACCTCTGCAACAGTTGGATACCTGTTGGTTGTAAGGAACTCCCGGTAACAAGTCAACAATGGCCGGTTTTTCATGCAGCAGTGAGGAGTATTACCCTTAAACTTAGAACAATGTCCTTGTTCTGTTGCTTGCCCACCTATCACAGCCCAAAATACTTCCTTCTTCTTCCAAGTCCATCCCAATTGCCAACCAGGTGCTTCAATGTGACGATATTGTTGGAAATTGAAGATTGTTACATCAGCCTGTAACAACGAAACTCCATTGAAGATACACTGAAACAAGACTGAACTTCAATTTGGTGGTTAAAGTTATAAGATTTACTTACCACATAGCCATCACCAGTCCACATCTTGATATCCCATTTGATAGTAATGTTTCCATTTGGATCAAGTGCATCATAAGCTTCTGTGTAGACAGATAGCAATCAAATATTTAAGCTCATAACCAGAAACAGAACAAACCCACGAAGAAGAGTTTAGATTTTTCTTATCCATTGTTAGTTATAATCAAAAGGTTCTCTTCTAATGATCATCATCATCATCATTCATAGAATCAACACTAGTTATCACAGAACGCATAAAGACCACAATTTAGAAAAATGGAACTTTTATTTTCTCTGTGAGACAATGGAGCCACACCTGTAATGGTGATGCTGGACCAAGATATGAGAAACAGGAGCAAACCAAACAATCTGCAGAAGCGAGTGTCCATAACTCCGATTAACCGTTTCGTGATCTCTGTCGCCGGCGGAAACTTCTCGAAGCTGTGTGTGAAGAGAGAGAAACAGAAACAGAACTGGCTCACATCTGGTCGGCCCAATAGCTAAATTCTACTTGATTTAATTCTTAATTATGCAAATACACTGTATTATAAGGACTTACCACATGCTACTCGGATAAATGCTATTTATAACTTTTTTTGAAGTACTTTTATAAAACTTCCTAGTTTTAATCGGTCTTTTATTGGTTTACGTTTCATATATTTATTTATAAACCAACACAAGAAATGTATTTACTATTTTTATAAAGTTTGAACAAGCATCATTCAAAGTTGTAGTGTTTCTATATTAATTTTCTGTTTGGAAAATGAAATATTTTAGAAACATATATGTTTAGAAATGAAATTTGACGGTGGAGCCGGCAAAGTAAGGCCTAAAATATTGATCTTATAATAAATTAATACTCCCATCAAAGAATGTTTGAAGAAAATCTTATATATTAAAGAACTGAAAAAGAAAATAAAGAATATAATAGTACGTAGGCAAGTGTGTGGATTTGGCTGAATCTTGACATTGTAACCAACAAACAAAAAATTAGAAGAAAGAAAAAATATTATAGACAAGAATCGGTAAAAAAGGAAAAATCATTATTACGGACATCGTAATGAATATTTTTCAATGAAACCTAATTTTCAAATGACCAAATAAATCTAATGTTTTTTAAGTGGTTAACTGATAATTTCTTCAGCAAAATTTGATTTAAAATATTTATAGGATCTAAGATTTGAGATATGAATCTGATTTTATTGATCAAATTATTTTTGTTAAATGAGCTAAATTGTCAACTTATTCCAATAATATAAAAGGAAAACAAAGATATAACTTACAAAGAATATGGTAAACATTTTGATGCATTAATTCCTTTTGTCAATGTAATGAATATATTTGATTGTTTGAAGTTATAAAAATTCAAAATAAAGAGTATTAAACGAAGCCTAATTCAAAAGACCATAAAAATATAATATTGAGTGGCTTTCATCTACGGCTTCAATATATTTGCAGAGTAGAGTTGTTTCGGGAAAAGGACGGCAATATTTGTGCATTTATTTGCTGGGTCCATCCGAATCTAGAACCTTAACTTTTACAGGTTTTTCATTCGTCTTTCGTGGAGAAAAGCATCACCGCCTGTCATTTTAAAGCTACTAAGTGGAATTGTTATTTATCTACTATTTATTTTGGTTATTCTTATACGTTAATGGTTCATATACATGCTTCAAATTCATGAATTGGGCCAAGTCCGATTTAATTATCTGCGTGGTTTAAATTTCCTTTTCTTTCAAGAAATAGAAATAAATTTTAGGATTTATTAGGTTCAAAGAGTTTAACGGATTTAGAAAAGATATAATATATTTTTAATATATTTTTTATATATAAAAGTAGGTTTCACTAACGGAAGATTTAGCTAAATACATTATATGTATATATATATGTGAATTTAAAGAAAACTAACGGAAGATTTAGCTAAATACATTATATGTATATATATATGTGAATTTAAAGAAAACTAACGGAAGATTTAGCTAAATACATTATATGTATATATATATATATATGTGAATTTAAAGAAAACTAGAGATATATATATATATATATATTTGTCACCTGATCGACAAAACTCGATGTATAACCAAAATTCATACACTAATTTATTTTTATTTGTAACAGGGGAAATTCAAACTCTAATAAATAAAACGCTATATTTGACCCACCCACTTGTCTTCAACATTAGATATATTCTTTTTGTCTCAAAACATTGATGTTTTGAGATACATGCATATTATCAATTTTTTTTGTCAACATTGGGGTACAAATGGCCGGTCCATTAGCCAAGTTCTTGCAAATGCAAGCGGGGGACTTGATCTTAAGATATGCAAGTGCGCATGCTTCTTGTAGATTTACCACATGCCAACACTTACTATCAATCAATTTTGAAATGTCAATTTTGATTCTTTTTATTGTTTTTATTTATTAACAAATGGATTAACAAAATTTTGATATTGATGTTAAAGATATTAGTTAAATCATTCTAGCTAAGAAATTTAGATACTGTATTCACTATTAAAAAAGATACAAATAACCAATTACCATGAAGAAATTCGTTTTTAATTCAAGTGTAGTATGATCTTAAACTTAATTTTTGTGTATACCCAAAATTTGGGTGGAATTTAAGTTTTGTTTATTCCAAATATTTTTCAGCTAAGAATGTTAGAGACTGGACCCCTAAACCAGTACCGGACACTGAAAAGCCAATATGAAAGGATTATGACCACCAAACCAGCTACTGCCACTGGAGTTTAGTTGAGTGTTTCTGTAGTAATGGGAAATGCCACAGGCAACGAGAAGAGCACAGAGATGATTGCAACCCAAATGACTGCCACCCACCCAACGACCATTCTGTACTTCCCCAGACTGAATGGTCCAGCCACAAAGGTGTTGCGAGACAGAGTCACTCTCAAAATAAGAATTGCATATGCTATGTATAATCCAATCGTTGCTATCGAAACCATTGCCTGGAACGCCACTATGCTCCCTAGTGACTATTAGATTGTTCACATCAATAAGATAAGGAAACAACAATTAATATTGTTAGAATGTGATTGATATCTTATATCGGAAGTTATAATCATTTTAATCTATATATATATATATATATATATATATATGATGTAGGGCTTCTTATAATTCGCTGCCAATTGATTTTGAGTTTACAGAGATAGAAAGAAGGACTTATGGTGAGGGCCATACAGAATGATATAAAAGCAGAGAGCCAAACCGCGTTGATAGGAACGTCTTTGTTGTTTACTTTGTGCCATAATTGTGACATTGGCATGGCTCCATCTCTTGAAAACGCATAAACCATCATGTTGACAAATACATTCATATAGTGTCCTAAATGCAGAAAATGCTCTATATCAAAACACAAAAATAGATAGATATATAGATACCTGGAATTGCTGGTGACTGAGCTCATACCACAAAAAAAACAGAGCAACTGCAACAATGCCTAAGCAGATGATTCCCCCAATACCACTCCCAAACCTATTCTTGAAAGCTAAGTAAAAGATCTCAGCAATGGCGTAACCACCAGATTTGTTGGTCTCACTGAGAAGTGAAGGTATGTCTGTGAGTGCATAGCTTATGCCTAATATGTAACCTCATCCAAACAAAATCGATATACCAATGCTCTGATTATTCCTTTTGGTCTGTTCTTGTCTGCATCTACAGTCTCTTCTGTTTACAATAGTACTTTTTGTTCAATCATAAGGAATTGCAAATAAAAGTTAGAGTAGTTTTGTTTCGATACTCACCATGTGAGCAGAAGCATCATACCTAGCAATGGTGTACTGGTTCATGATAAGTCCTAGAACAAAAATGTAAGCATAGCTAGTGATGCCGAGTCCATTATCAGTGTTGAAATTAGTAAAGACAAACTTAGTGGTGGCTATTTCAGTAGAAACCAAAGGACTCAGAATCATGAGCACAACAACACCTGAATATAGAAACAAATGCTTGATTTATTTGTTGAGAAAACATAAACATACAAAAGAAGATGAGAAGAGAAGGATAGATATCAAGTAGATTCCAGAGAGCAGCAAGGTGTCCAATGAAAGACAAAACAAAGATTGGGAGGCTATTGAGAAGAGCATGAATAAATAAGATTCCACCATGAATGCTAATCACAACATAGTTAGAACCTTCATATCGACCGCAGTTTTTACCACCGGTGGAGAGAAGCAAGATCACTTAAATCAACTGTGCTAAAGAGAAGTCAATGCTCGTTGTAACTGCCCACTGCAAAATAAACCACAGACCAAATGAGTGAGATCTCATGATTCTCATCTATTTACTCATGTTTGAATGAATACCTGACCAACAATGTTGAACCTGAAATATTATAAAAAAGCAACACATGAATCAAAGAGATACACTTTCAATTCCAATCTTAGTTCGAGTAGATTTAGAGAAGAAAGTAGCAGCCAATCATCCAAGAAGCAAGTGGAGACCATCTAGGACCAGCAAGCATGGCACTCCAGTATTAAAGACCACCTGAAGTTGGGTAATATGAGCAAATATCAGCCATTGATAAGCCTACAAACATTGTGAATCCACATAACTAATGATGTTTTAGTTTAGATTAAGTGAAAAGATTTGAGAGAGAAGAAAAGAGTGGGAGAGACCAGTGCCGGAGGAACGATTTGGACCACCCTAATCGAATAAAAAAATTATGCCCGTTTATTAAAAAAGTTAAATAATTTTTTATTGAAATACAGCTCTTTTGTACTTTTTCCTGCAAAATCAAGTCATTATCAGTTTCTCATATCAATGTTTTCCCAATTTCCCGTATCAGAAATATCTTTCTCTTGCTCTTCCTTTTCCTTTTCACCTTGATTTTCAGTCTCATCTTGATGAGTCTCTTTACATTCATCTGAATTCTGAAACTCACTATTCTGACCAATATCATCTACATGCTCATCTTCATTTTCTTCTCTTTGAGTAGCTAAATTCTCAACTTCGTTACTCTTAACTTTCTTTACATACATGAACATAGAACTTTCAAGTGACTTGATGTAAGCTTCTTGTTTCTTCTTCTTATTTCTGTTTTCAGCTCTCGATGGTTGGCTCTTTTTTTATTCCACATGGTTTGCTTTTGCTTACTCCCGCCGGTGGCATTTTGCTTTTGCTTTTGATGTTCTCTGCACACACCTGTGTGCACAAAAACAAAAATCAAATTTAATAATCCATCTGTCCAAAAACATCAAAACTTCAAGCACAGAAAAACGATTATGTGTAAAACCGATACAATAGCAATATAGCATCATCAATTGTCTAAATAGCAGATAGCAACAAAAACTATTTTGGCTTTAATGCTCAACACTGTTAGAGCTTGTGCTTCACCAAGTCACCACTCACCAAGATGACTAAAAGAAATTTAAACTATTTTCTTTGATTATTCAATGAATAATTTACCATTGTTTATTCCTCTAATAGAAAATTTATGATCAATTGATCACTCATCTTCTTCTTTCTAATTAAGTAATTACTAATAAATCACTGCACATAATGACATACCTTTTTACGAAAATTTTGAAGATAATAATCAATTGATAATTGATGAATTTGTTGAAGAAACTAAAAAAAGAGTTAAATTCTGTAACTAAAAACTCTGAAAAAGGAGAAGGTGAAAGAATAATCTGTAGCAAGAGGCCAAGAGCAAGAAGAGATCTTTCACGAGAGAGTCGTCGACTATTCATCTTCCTTAGGTTTAATTAAATTGTTTTCTAACATAAGTAACAATTATTAAGAAGTTCTCTAACAATTATTTTATCTAAAAAAATCAACTAATATTATTCTTACTTAAGGAGACCTACAAATTAAAGTTTATCCATATTAATAGAGAGATATATATATATATATATAACTAAATTTTTTTAAATAAAATATATGTCCCTAAAAAATAGCTGCCCCAAGCGGCCATTTCACCAGCTTGCCCTCTAAACCGGCTCTGGGAGAGACTTACGAGAGATCACGTTTGAGCTCTTGCTTGTAACCAAGCTCTTTCAGGCAGACTTGGCTGGAATCTATGGCCGAAAGAAGAGGTTGATTTTCGGCCATACTTGTTGTTCTCTCTCTCTCCCCTTTTCTTGCTTGTTTGTATATGTTATGATTCAGATGTGATATTTTCAGTTACGTAATAAAAAAGAAAGTATTGACAAATTATTATTATTATTTTCCGTAATCTTTCTTGATCAAACCATTGGCATTAAGTAAGTTAGGTGGCTATACCAGAGACATGTCTTTTCAAATCTTCATTTTTCTTGATATGAGATAACATTTTCATTTGTCTTACGTATGGTACTCACGTTTTAGCCAGAGTCTCTGTCTGGATCGTTGGAGCTAGTGGCTTCATCAGTGGATCGTTAGTTCCCTAATCTCCCTTTTGTCTCTTACCAATGTCTAGGTTTATTCTTTGAGGAATCTTAGTTGATTTCGGCTTGATTTGAGGTTTCTTTGGAGTTTAGGCGTCATATTGTGCTTTCGTGCTTGCTGGATTTTTTGTCATGCTTCTTTGTCTACTTTGGGTGTTGAGTTTTAATTTGACTCCTAGTTTTGGCTCCCCTTTATCCCAGTTTTTGGTATGGTGTACTGTTTAATTGAGGTTTTGGCTTTGGGGTTTGCTTTTTCGATGGAATTTTGTGGTTGGGCATCTACTATTTTTCTTTAAGGATTTGTGGTTCTTGGGATCTAGCAATGCAATGTTTTCGTTCTTTGGTTCTTTTCTTGCAATGATTTGGCTCGTATTTAGCTGTAGATGGTTAAAGTCAAACTTGTTAGGTATGTGTGCAGTTATGCAGTTCTTTTTTGGCCTTTTCCCCAAATTAGAAGTCAAGTTTTTTCTTTGTGCTTTGGTTTTCTCAATTGCACCATCTCTTTGTCAGTTTTGGAGTTGTTTTGCGCTTCCCACATCTTGTGTCTATCATCAGTCATGCTTCCATCCATGTTCGTTTGGAGGCTGTGTGAATAATCAGGCGAAAAACAGAGGAAGAAGAGAAAAACAAAAAACGTTTTTGATATTGATTCAAGTGATACATCTCAAAGTACAAGCCACACAATTTATAGAACCCAAAACAGAGGAAACAAAGAGTCTTAACAAACTGAAACCGCCAATGATATTAAGACGTCACATTGAATGGAGAAGAGTAGTGGTGATCAATGCATGAGCATGAGAGAAGATGTTGGGCTTCGTATGTTTGGTGGTAGATCACTTTTAGCCCCCCGCAAACTGATGGTGGGACGAGTCACAACATTCAGATTGGAGTGGAGTCTATAAAAGGCACGACGAGGAAGAGACTTCGTAAAGATATCAGCTAGCTGCAAATGAGCAGGAATGTGATGTATTTCCAGAACGCCGAGAGCCACATGTTCCCGAACATAATGGAAGTCAACCTCGATATGCTTAGATCAAGCATGAAAGACATGACTCACAGTAAGACGAACGACATACTGATTATCACACTTGAGTAAAGAAGTAAAAGCTTGAGAGATGCCTAAATCACGAAGAACAAAAGAGATCCAAGTAAGTTCAGAAGTCGTGGTAGCAAGAGCATGATACTCAACTTCGGTGGAGGATCGAGAAACAGTAGCTTGACGTTTGGTAGACTATGGGACAAGATTAGAACCCAACAATATACAAAAACCTCCTGTAGAGCGACGAATATCATGAAAATCAACCGAATTACTGTCAGTATTAGCAGTCACATACAAATCACAGCCATAGTAGAGTTGCAAACCCATTGTTGAAGTTTCACGAATGTAGCGAAGGAGACGTTTCAGCATTTGAAAAATCAGAATCAATGGGTGAATGCATCCATTGACAAATGAGGTTGACAACAAATTGTAAACCGGGGCGTGTGAGAGTGAGGTACTAAAGTTTACCTGCAAGAATTTGGATGTAACCTGGGTCAGAGAACAAGCGAGTATCCTTGTACACCGCAATAAGTTGTAATGGGAGGAGTGTGAACAGGATTGCAAGTGGAAATATTAGCAGTGTGAAGAATTTCTTCAACATATTTTGTCTGGAAGAGAAAGAAACCTTGTGAAGAGGAATGAACCTGAATCCCAAGGAAATAAAGAAGAGAGCCCAAGTCCTTCATGGAGAACCGAGTGTTAAGTTCTGCAATAAGGGACTTAAATAACAGAGGACTGGAGTCAGTAAGCAAGATATCGTCCACATATAAGAGTAGAACAAGAGTCTCACCCTTGTGATGAAAAACAAAAAGGGAGGGATCAACCTTGCTACACACGAAACCATAATCAAGAAGAAAGTGAGTGAACTTATCAAACCAAGCTCGTGAAGCTTGTTTTAAACCATAATGTGCCTTTTTGAGAGAGCACACATGAGTAGGATGTTGAAGATCTTCAAAACAAGATGGCTGAACCATAAAATAGGTGCTTGTAAATCACCATGAAGAAATGCGTAACTCCAACGTTTTGCACCGGCAACAGACAATACCGTTCTGATCGTAGACTTTCGGACCACGAGACTGAAGGTCTCAACGAAATTGATACCCTCTTCTTGGTGAAAACCTTTAGCGACAAGTCTCACTTTTAGTCTACTCACAGTACCATCTGCAGTAAGCTTGATAGTAAATACCCAACAAAAACCAAGAATGTTCATATGAGAAGATGCTTCAGTCAACTTCCAAGGACAATTCTGATAGATAGATTCAAGCTTCTCAATCATAACTTGACGCCAACCGAGATGCACTAATGCCTCTTCCACATATTGCGGTAAGGAAGGTATTAACTTGCTTGTAACAAGAGCATAACATGGGTTCAGTTTATGTATACCACGTTGTGATTGAGTGACCATTCACAAACCCTAGAAGCTTTTGACTACGAAGAAAAGACTCCATTTGAGTTTTCCATAAAAGATAGTTACTATCGTTTAACTTGATAGAAACATAATTAGTTGGACTGCAGAAGGAAAGGGATAAAGATCGATTCTCTCAGCCATGACAACTACCTATGAAGGTTTTATGAAAGCTCTGATACCATAAACATAACCAGGCGAAAAACAGACGAACAAGAGAGAAACAAAAAACGTTTTTGATATTGATTCAAGTGATACATCTCAAAGTACAAGCCACACCATTTATAAAATCCAAAACAAATGAAACAAAAAAAATCTTATCAAACTGAAACCGCCAATGATATTAAGAATGGAGAAGAGTAGTGGTGATCAATGCATGAGAATGGGAGAAGATGTTGGGCTTCGTATGGTGGGCTTCGTATGTTTTGTGGCAGATCAGTTTCAGGTTGTTGTGCAGTTTTGGCACCTACTTGTTCTATAGGATACTTCACATTTATTTTCGGTAAAAGTAGAACAACAAGAAGAAAAAATTACAGACATAACATTAGAAAGACAACAGACGAACACCAAATCACAAAATGAAACAAAAAAAATACAAAGAGAAAGAGACTTGATCAGCCACATTAATACACTAGTTAGTGAATATGATGATTAAGTAGTCCTAATCTTGGCGATCTCAAGCAGAAGTTTATGCAACGCTTGTGGCTTGGAGAAGAAAGGAGCATGATCCGCGCCCTTTAACCGGTAAACTTTTTCCGGTGGACTATTATTGATCATGCTTTCTTGGAGAGTCACTGGTATGGCGTTGTCTTCTAATGTCTGTATGTAATACCGTCTAACTGATCCGTATTTAGCATCTGAAAGAGAGAGTTTCTCAAGAACCGGCGCAAATGGTATTGACCTCATTGATACAGAAGCCAATGCAACGTCCTTTGAAGGGCTTTGATTGAACAGAAGCTCTCTGATAAGAGATTTATCTAAGTCAATTGCGGTTGGAGGGTTTTCATTACCATTTGTGTAGATAAATATCTGAGCTTTTCTCATTAGCTCATTCTGACCGGTCTGCAAAGTGTGTCACAATCACAATTAGTCTGTTGGGATTGAAAGAGTAGAAGAGAGAAATCAGTAAGAAAGCAAACCTGCAAGGAGAACATATCAAGTGTACTTTGACCATTAACCAACATCGCTGCAGCGAGGAATATTGCTTTTGAAACCTTTGATGGAAAGAGTTCCATAGCAAAAGATAAACATGCTCCACCAAAATCGTGACCAACCAGGATAACCTGCAGTTTTACATATATCAAGTTCCAGTTTTTGAAGACAAAATCAAAGAGAAAGTAGTAGAATCTAAGGTAAACAGAAGCAGAACCTTTTCTTCTATAGGAAGCTTTTCGAGAATATTAGTAAGTGGCTTTGAATATTGAGAGAGACTTGCAATTCCATTTATATTGTACGAGTTAATACCGCAACCAGCTAAGTCTATAACAGTAACTTTGAAACCATCTTCCTCAAGAAGTGCAATGGTTTTGTACCAACACCAAGCGCCAAAACCACCTCCATGGACGAGAACAAAATGGTTTGTTTCCAAGTCATCTACCTTTATACCCTATTCAAAGACAAGGTATTAAATCATTTTCTATTTTGCAGGTCGCTGAAATTTAGGAAGAGAAATTAAATCATCTACAAAATGAACAATTCTAATAATATTATCTATGCACATCTCTATATGGAAATGAAAAGTTATGAGTAAGTTCCACAATGAGGTTTAGCTAAAAGGTAGGTAACAGTAACAGGTTTCAAGTTTATATTCTTGATCTAAGATACTAACTTTCATTATCAAGCTCTTCTTCCTCTGTTTCAGAGAAGGATCTAATAGTCACCACAATCACACCATTGACCACAAAACTCAAAAGACTTACATTGTAACTACGAACTTGGTTGAGCCCACAAGAATTGAATTTACAGATTTATCACTTTATGCCATTAAAGGAAAACAACTAATCAATGATTATCAGACAAACATAACTTCACATTGTTTTTAGTTTATTGTTATACCATAAAGTAAGATGTTATACAAACTTCAATGCAATTACAATATTTAAGTAGTTCTAAGCTAATTGATTATCAATTACCTGGAATTAAAACCCGAAATCGAGGACTAACACTTACAGATTTGACTTGATCAATAATGAAGTCTACTCAAAGTCAAAAATGAAGAAGAAAAGAACCTGATTAAGAAACTGATGAGGCTGCAACAGAGGATCAGTCGAAGACCTTGATCTCGAGCTAGAGCTTCGAGGAAACTGATTCTTCTTCGAACCAGAACCAGAATAACGTTGAGAGGCCGACCGATCAAACGGCAAAGATCCACCGCTGTTTTGTTGTCTGAACAAAATGGCAGCAGCAGCAAGAGCGTGTTCTTCAATCACTGCTTCTTCGAACTTGTTGTCTCTCCCAGTGGAAGACGATCTGACCCGGTTCCAACGGTTGCTATTTAGACCCGACCCGGAAGAGGCTCCATTGGATGATTGTCGTTTGGTGACGGGTCGTCTTTTCTTCACGGGTTTAGGCGGAGCAAACAAAGAACAGAGATTTCCCATTGTTTGTACATGAAGAAGTAAATGAGAAGTGTGAAAAGGTTTGAGCTTTAGAGAGAGAGACTGAGGAAAGATTTGAGCTTTATGGAGTTTTAGACAGAGAGAGTGGCGTAGGGATTCAGGTGAAAGTGGAGGCGAGAAAGTGGAATGGAGAAGCTGGCAACTTTTTAACCGTGATGGTAGAGAAAGACTTCCTGAAGGAGAAAATGCTTATAAATTAATTATATCACTTTATATATGTTTATTAATAAATCAAATTTTAACAATTGAATAGACAAATTTATGTTTTAAAAATCTTAAATGATAAATTTGAGTTTCGCATTTTCATATTATTAAAACTAATTAAAATTTATAAGATGATAAAATAATTTGTTTTTTGAAATATAATGTATAATCTTCTTAAATCATAAATTAATAACTAAAAAAATATATTAATACATAATATATATTATGCTTTTGGTTACTTCTAAAATTAACTTATTGTTCGAACCATTTTGAATTTTCACTGTATCTAACAATTGTTGTAATTATGTTCTCAAATTATTGTATTATAGCATTGTTTATAATTTTGAGACTAGCCAGATAAATTTAAATTCTAGATATGTTTTTTTTCTTAATTTGATAGTCTTAATCTAGCAACCGGGATTGACTAGGGAGTTTCTAACAAATCAAAACTTTGTTAAAAGGTATTTGGAGACTAGTCATACCTCAATGACTCTTTTGCTTTGTAGGTTTTTTGTTTTTTTTTTGTTTTTTTTGGTTAATTCTGAATTTGTTTCATGTAAAGAAATCAGAATTAGGATTAATTTTGAAAAACTTACAAATGAAGACTTAATTATAATTTAGTTCTAGTTATGCAAAGTTGTTAAATTCTACGTATTGCATGTTAGTTAATAGATCATGAACGAATTACTATACTTTTTAAGTTCGTGTATGTAGACATATAGCGTGTTATAGTCTACCTCACTTATAAATATTTTTCTAAATCATGTTCATTTTGGGTTTTACTTGTTTTTTTTTTTGTTATCAACGGCAGATTAATTAGACCACAACTAACCGGTCTAGTAGCCAAATTCCTATATAATGTAGGCAGGGGGACTCGATCCTTAGTTGTGCAAATGAAGTGTCTAAGTGGACTTACTACCGGCCACTAGGCTAAGAGCCATTTGCTGTTTTACTTGTTAGATGAACAAATGATTTTCTTTTTTTTTTTTACTTTTTTTTTGTCAACAATTTGTATTTATAAATTTTATTACGTAAGGTTACGTGATTATTTTTAAATCGAATTATTATGTAAAACCAGCGGAAATCCACATGTAATCACTTTTACCTTCTTTATTTTCTTTCTAAAATTTAATATTAGCAAACAAAGAAAATATAGGGTTTAACACCAATGAGACTTCATCTCAAAGATCTAATTGGTGATACAGTTTGTAGATCAATAACGAAATTATTTACAATATTCGAGTTCTTCTACCTCTATGAAAATGGTAAATTTAGTCGAAAAAAGAACAACTTTAGAAAATGTTTTATATTCGCATATGAAACTTTCTCGTGGCTATCCACTTACAAAGACAAAGCACTCTTGCACATTGAGCTTAATTAAGAAATTTATATAAATAAAGACTAATAAATCACACTTTGGTTCAAAATATAATCATTCATCAAGATCAAAATTTTGTTTGGACCACCTCTGTATAATATATAAAAGTGATTTTCACTTAGTAGTATCAGATCCCAAGGCATATAAGTAGTATTATATTAAAATATGTAGATGCTAAGATATCATCACATAGCATGTGAATTATCTCACAATGCAATATGTATGTAATCATAGGATAAGTAAAGTGCTTTAAAAGTTAGTGATAAATTTTGACCACGGCCACTTTCGTCTCTACGCCGGATAATTAATAACTTTTCCGGCCAACCACAATCGCTAGTTTTAAGGTTTTACAAAGAAGATGACACAAAACTATTAGACACTTGATGTCAAGTGATAACATCAAGTAGTAAACTCATGAAAAAAAGAATGAATTTAAAACCTATGACTCAAGAAGATGCTTGATGGAATCTCTACTTACATAACTCGAGATCGTAAGAAGTATAAGTTTAAAGGGACAACTAATATTAAACTATTTCTTCAAAGAGCATTGTTAGCATTTTTCCTCTGTCCAGTTCTTAGAATAATAAGCATTGTTACATGTATATTATATGATAAGGATTACTATCGACTTTTATTTATTTGAGTCCAAGAATTATTTGATAAGTTATTTTTAGACATCCAAATTATTTTTGACAAAATACGTAGTGAATGTGAGATAAAGTTGTTTCTAGAAGAATAAAAGAAAAACTATACTCTCTAAATTTACACATGACAAATCAAGATAAGTTCAAAGCCAAAATGATCTTAATAAAGAACTTAATTCTACTTGAAAATGAATTGGATTAACATATTATCTACATTTACATTAATTTTTGGGTGGTTCTAGATATCATATTCACCTCCTCTCCAAATAAAACATATATATATATATATATATATTAATAATGAGTAGTTTAAAGCTGACTTATCTACTTAGGAGGTATTTTTTTATGATCGCTGAACAACTGAATATTACAAGCATGTGAAATTCTAATAATTTGGAAAATCATGTACACAAACTTCACAACACTAGTAAACAAGTTGCAGCAATCTATTTATGTTGTCGCTGGTTTTATCGGCGATCTTTGCCACATCCGTAATTGAGTCGCAGTGACTTATTCCTTTTATTTTGATTATTTCTTTAAGAGTTATATGGTCGACAGAGTAAAAACAGGACCTTATACACAATGCACTTTCGTCTAAACTCTCTTGATAATTTATATTTCGAGTTAATAAAGTCTATCGAGTTCTTTCATTTGCTTTAGTCATTTCTAGGTTTCTTAGACTAGTATGTTTATCTTAATATTTTGGCAATATGGTTCAAACATTAAGTTTTAAAATGATTGGTTAAGTGAAGGAAAAATGGAATTTGTTTTAGATTTAGGGTTTGTATCTACATTGCTAAGAGAAATTAAATGTTTTGATAAGATATCTTATTTATGATATATTTATTAAGATTTGAATAATCTAGAATATATTTTATGTGGTTCGGTTTGATTTGTTCTTAGACAAAATTTTATCACAAAAAAATAAACTTAACCAACTAATTATTTTGTAGTTTTTTATTATATTTTGTTTTTATTATATAACACTTTAGATATATTGATTTTAAATGGATTTAGTGAAATGGTTCTATTCGATTCAGATTAAATTTGGTTTGTATTGCATGTCATTTAGATTATCTATTAACCTGGTTTCACTTTAATTTAATAAAAGTCGGTTCAGTTTGGTAAAAAGTGCCGATTGGTTTCATAATAAACCAAACCCGACCAAACCAGCCCGAAGACCCGACCTGATACTGTCAGCACATTAAATCATGAAGACTACTCAAAAATTCTCTCTGTAAATACCTTCTGCGAAGTCTACGGGAAGACAAAACGACATAAACAGAAGAAGAACCTCCAGAGATTGAACTGTTGAACTCCTATTTCTTCTTTCTCTTCCAAATTTTCAATCTATCGGTAAGTTTCAGTTTTGTTCCGTGAATTCCATTATTCTTATGTTTATACTTTAATTCGCTTGTTCTTACGAATTTAGCTCGGATTTCCTTGTTAGATTTCTTCAATTATCTAATTTAATTCAGTATTTCAATCTCGAGATTGATCTATTTGTTTATATGATTATAAACATTCACGTGCTTGCGTGTTGTTGAGACAATGTTTTTAGATCCTCGTAAGCATGAGATTTGCAAAATTCAGATTTTTCATTAGTGAATGTTTATTTTGTGGTCTCAAGTTGAAGTTTTTCTTTAATTTTATCAAATTGATTGTCAAAACATAAGATTTCTATTTTGATGTTATATTTTTTTTTGTGTGTAGCTAGTTATGCGAATTTAGAATGAGAGTAATTGAACGTTCTGAAGAAGATGAACCTGAAATAAAGAAAAGAAAGCTGATTGATTCTGTAGAGAATTGCAGCGAGGTTCCGATGTTGTCAGAAAACGAAACAGTGGTTGATGGCAACAATGGAAGCTGCAAGAATAACATTTGTGTTGGGATTGAATCGGATGATAGAAAGATAAAGGAAGTTTCTTCACTCAGCTTCGTTGATGCAAAACATATTGACCCAAAAGAGAGTCAGAACACAGAGATCGAAGAGAAGAAAGTTGAGGTTTTCTCAGGTGATGCAAATATTGAAAAGGTTTCAGTTTTGGAGCTTGAAAAGAACAATGAAGCTTCTGGAACTTCGGCTGTTACAAGCAGAGATGAAGTTTCTGTGATAGTGAAGAAAGATTCTTGTGTTGCTTTGGGTGGAATCAAAGAAGAGATCAGAGTTAATGCATCAGTTATAAGGAAAAAACTTCTTGTTTTGGATTTGAATGGATTGCTTGCAGATATCGTCTCTCCTCTTCCAGACTGTAAAGCTGATGTTAATATCGGAAGAAGAGCAAGTGAGTTTAGAAATATTTTGAGTATTGATCAGTTCTGAGTCCTCATTGATACTATTTGAAATTGACTAATGATTCTGCAATCTTGTTTTTTTTTCGGTCAGTTTTTAAGAGACCTTTTTGTGAAGATTTTCTGAAGTTCTGCTTTGACAAATTTGAAGTTGGTATCTGGTCCTCAAGAAAGCGGTAAGATGTTGCTGATATTCACAGTTAATCATATGAAGTTAAAGATCAGTTGCTTCCATATTCGTTTTATGATTGACTAACTTTAATTTACTTACAGCAATAACGTTGTAAGAATCACTGAGTTTTTGCTTGGCGATATGACAAAAAAACTGTTGTTTTGTTGGGTAAGATGGTTCTAGCAATGCTCTTCACTATATTTGAAACGAGTTGTGTCTTAAGTTTCATCTGTTTTTTTTGTTGTGATGTGTTTTTGCAGGACATGTCTTATTGTGCTATGACGACTGTTGGCTCCCTTGAAAATAGACATAAATATATAGTTTTCAAGGATTTAAACCGGCTCTGGGAGAAACACGACCCAAATCTTCCATGGCAAAAGGGTTATTACAACCAAACCAACACGGTTTTGTTAGACGATTCACCTTACAAGGCGTTACTTAACCCAGTAAGTGTTTTACATCTTTCTTTGGGTTATTTATACAACAAACTCATAAATGTTTTAAACTTCTTGAATGAACCATTTGGATTCACAGCCATATACAGCAATATTTCCTCATTCATACAATCATCAAAACAAGACAGACACATCCTTAGGTGAACATCTGATTCAATCATTACTTTGGGTTTTAGATATTATATGTTGAAAATCTTATCTATTCACTTCTTATGCTGCTTCATTGAAATTCAGGTAATGGTGGAGATCTGAGACTTCATCTGGAGAAGTTGGTAGATGCTGAAAACGTTCAAGCTTTCATCAAGAAAAACCCTTTTGGACAAGAAGCTATTACAGAATCAAGTGGAACTTGGGAGTTTTACAGAGATGCCATCCGTATGCTACATTTATCTTCTCAGACATATAGATTAACGAATTTCATACGGTAGAAAACAGAGCATTGTTGCAAGATTTGTGTAGTTTTGTTGCACGGTAGAAGAAGAAAGATGCTGAAACGTTCTGATATTCTTATGTTGTTGTTCCAGATCTTTTGGTGATTCATTTTAGGACTAAAAGAACAAGTAACCTTCTTTTTTTCTGTGTATCTACATATAAACTGATTCTATCTTTACCAAACTGAAGTAAAATCTTTCGTTTTGATTCTAAAGAGACCTTCCAGTGCCGCTAGAGTTTTCCTATTGTAGGTCCCTTTTTTTATTTCAATTTATTTGGTTCGGTTCATTAAAAAAAGGATAGAAACTTGATGCATAAGCTATACGTATCTTGGCGAATTAGGTGTTATATAAGCTCAATTACCCTAATACTTGTAAGAGATACCAGATGTGTGATCTGGTATAGCGTATAGCGACACTGTCTTACCTAACTTAGTCTAGAGATGTGTGATCTTTTACAATACTCTTTTGTTTAGCAAAAAGAACAAAGAGAAACCCTGGAACCAACGGGATGACGACGAATCGTCAAACTTCGTCGCCATTGTTTTCATTACTTCCAGATGAAATCATTGTGAGTTGCTTAGCCAGAATCTCAAAGTCTTACTACAGTTCCATGTGCTTAGTTTCCAAGAGCTTCTGCTCTCTTTTGTCTTCTCGAGAAATCTAAGCAGCTCACTCTACGTTTGCGTGTGGTTACCAACCAACCATAGCTGGTTCATTCTCAGCGAGATCGAGGGTAAATTAAATTAGTACCAACAAGGGTCTCTTCCTCGTATTCGCCTTCTCGTGCTAGATTAACACATCCACTGTTTCTGTCCGTTTAGAAATCTACCAAATCGGCGGAACTGTCAAAAAAGGACATCCAAAGCCGTTCATGTTCTTGATTGTCGGACTCACACGTGGCGTCGTGCTCGAAGCCTGACAGTACCAAGGAGAAACGCCAAGTCTTATTTTTAAGACGGGAGGATATATGTAATAGGAGGGTGCATAAACCAAAAGGACCCCATGAATTGGGGTGAGGTTTTCGACCTAAAGACTCAGACTTGGGAGCCATTGCGCAGCCCTAGTGATGATGGGGTCGATTCGAATCACAAAGTTGCAGTTTTCAGTGATGATGGGGCCGATATGAATCACAAAGTTGTAGTTTTTGGGTCAAGGCTATACGTTACCACCAAGCATAAGTGGTATGCATATGATCCAAAAGAAGGAAGATTGTTGCCACCAGAGGTCTGGACCTGAGTGCGTTATAGAAGATGTGACGTTTAATGAGATTAACGGTAAATACAGTTGGTGTAGCTCATGTCATGGAATGTGGTTAAAAGTTGATGGTTTGACGTTGGATCTATACGGAAAGCGATGTTCTAAATACAATACGATAATTTGGCTTGAGCAGGGCTATCTGTTCTCCGAAGAAAAGAGAGTTTGGTGTGCAGTGATTAGGTTGGAGAAGCGATTAACTAGACTGGGACCTCAGATTATGTGTATCAATATGGTCTCAGTTTATTGCAACATATTCTAGGAGTATGATTGTGATTGTGATTTGGTTTACAAGAAAGAGGTTCACTTTGTCATAATACACTGATTTCTAACCTTCGCGAATGAGACTGTAACTAAATGTTTAATCCCATTTTCATGCTAGAAGATAACCCAAGAAAAAATTTCGACTATATGTTGCGTTCTTCAGAAAATTAAACATTGGTGTTATACATTTAAAACTCGGACATCATAAATATCATATCACTAGTGAAGAGTTTTTTTTGTTTATCCAATTTTATACTTGGTCTTATTAGGTATCCCATAGGAGAGTGCACCAAATCAGAATCTAGAAGTCCTAACAATGAAGGTTTCTACTATTATCTTTCAAAAAATAAATTTGACTTATGTTTTTTGATTGGCAAACAGCTATTTGAAAGAGGTGTAGTCAGTGATATGAGCTACATTCAAACGGTGTATTCTGAAAAAGTATATTCAATTGCTCGAAATCAATATTTTTTTTTGAAAAAGACCTTACACTGGAAAATCGAACTTCTGAAATTGAGATACAGTATCTTCTCTTAGAGACTTAGGAAAACAAGACATAGTTTTAAGTGTAGTTCAAAGAGTAGATTTATCTACTTGTGCAAATGATGTTGGTTTTCTTAACATGAATGTGAGGGAATTTCGATAGGATGAAAACTATATTTGTAGGTAATAATGTGTTTTATGAAAACGCTTGAATTGGTATAGTTAATGAAACTGAGATGTCTGTTATTGTAAAATTTATAGATAGACTAAAATTTATAATGTTGATCCAAATTCTCAAATTTTGGTTTCCCAATATAACAACTTAGTAGAAGAGTATATCAACACTACATACTATTTGGGATTTGTCTATATGTCAAAAATTGTATGTGCATGTGTACTGACAATTGTAAAAAGAGAGGTAGTAAGAACCTGAACATAATCGATTAGTTTTAATGGTAGAGAATCAATTAGTTTTAGTTTTCGGAAAAAACCTTTTTTCAGTGATCTTTATATAAGTTTGATAGAGGATGTCGTTCATTCTGAAATTTGGTATCTATTTCTTCTTGTTAAAATTTAAACTTGTTGTTTTCAATAGACTTTTCTCAATATATATGGAAAATAAGAATATTCGTGCAATTTTGGTACAATGCAATGTTTTGTTTATGAACCGATCAGTCCGACCAATTAGACTATGATTTGTTACTATAATCTGTTCGAGTTGAACTAAAACTCATATCTAAGTTAAACCAATTAAAATCGATAAAACTAATGATCCGAGTCAATATTAAAACCCAGTTTACTAAAAATCTACATATATTTTTCAAAATTTTACTATAATTTTATTTTCTTTTATAAAAATACAAGATAATAAGTCTCAAAATCAAAAGTTACATGACAACAATTTGTTTCTTTTTTATTATTTTAAAATATATCAATTAATATTTATAATTAATAGAAATGGTGTTCGCTATTATAGTTTATAAATTATAAATAATATTAATAAATAGTTCTATATAAACATATTAATATGTATTATTATACATTTTTATTTTATATTTTTTTAAAAAAAATTGAATAACTTAAATGAAGATTAAATAATGAAACAGATATAATTAGATATAAATACATTAATACTTTTTTTGTAGAATATTTGTTATTGTTTTTTAGTCAAACTTACTTACTTGTTTATTATTTGAAAATATTTCAATGTGTTTATCTTTATAAATAGCAGATTATCCATTTTAATTTGTTTTAAATCATGTCTTTTATATAATATATATATATATATATATATATATATTATGTATGATAAAATTAAAAATTCGTCTTAACCAACTAAACCGATCCAACCAACTATCTATTAATATTAATATTGATGAGTCGATATCCAGACCGATTTTCAAAAAGATGTCTTTTTGAATTGTTTAACTCTGAAAGTTTGAAAGATATTAAATACAGAAGTTCTAATTTAATAACACTTATTTTTATAAGGTTTCAAAAATATCTACATTTACTATAACAATACATGAGAACTAAATAAGCTATTCAAATGTCAAATTAAATGAAACAAGTTTTTTTGTTAAATTATTTAACTGATACAGTTAGTTTGAGCTACTTGGGCATTGTACCTGTGTAGCTGCTCCAGATTTGGATGAGAAAGAGAAAATCCACGGATACACAATTTTTTTTTTGGTCTAGATGATTCAAGATTTGGTTCTCTTCGATCTTTGTTTATTCTCGTGTGATTTATGAGGAACAACACCTGCAATCAATGTGTACGAAGGAAACTCTACAAGTAGCTGTCCGATTTTCTGCTCAATTAGAAACTCCGAAGGTTGCTCCCACCACCGCAATTGTTCAACAAAACCAATCTCGTGATACTTTCATGTTCTGTACTCACTGCAACCGTAAGGGTCGTGATATATCTGAATGTTTCTTGCTCCATGGGTACCATGATTGGTACATCAAACAACAACAACAACAACAATCCATTTGTGGATCTTTTCAATCTCATGGACGTGGTGGTCGTGGTACGTCTTGTTCGCGTGGACATATAGTGTGACGCTCATGTGTCAAAAACAATGTCAATAAGTTTCATATTACCAG
This sequence comes from Lepidium sativum, assembly GCA_023374145.1. NCBI lineage: Eukaryota > Viridiplantae > Streptophyta > Magnoliopsida > Brassicales > Brassicaceae > Lepidium > Lepidium sativum. The sequence goes on from JAKUCM010006401.1 coordinate 32,748, forward strand.
AAACACGATCCATGGAGATAGTAGTTTATTGGTTCTTGGGAAGATTAATTAGTGTGGCAACTTGTTCAGACGAGGGCATAGAAGCAATAAGAGATAACTATGGAACCAAGTTGGCAACATTACCATGTCCACGCGAACAAGACGTACCACGACCACCACGTCCATGAGATTGAAAAGATCCACAAATGGATTGTTGTTGTTGTTGTTCGATGTACCAATCATGGTACCCATGGAGCAAGAAACATTCAGATATATCACGACCCTTACGGTTGCAGTGAGTACAGAACATGAAAGTATCACGAGACTGGTTTTGTTGTTGTTGTTGTTGCACTGAGTACATGATAGTATCACAAAGATCCACAAATGGATTGTGGTTGTTGTTCGATATATATTTAATTTTTGTCGAGGAAAAATGATTTAATGATATTATTACTTTACAAATTTTTAAGATATTAGGAATTGAATTTTTTTATTTATAATATTAAGAACGAAATTCAAAAATGATCTAAACCAGTCGATAAAAAAAATTAAACACCAAATCCAGTTTGGGTCTACAATGGGCCACCAGAATTGTTAACTCACAAGGTGTCATTATAACCTTTTTCAATTTGGTAAATGCTCGGTGCTCCCAATCCATACGAAACTTAATGATGTCATTTTTCGAATTATAATTATAATTAGCCAATAGTAGTGATAAAAAATATTCAAAAGATGAGATTAGAAAATAAAAGTTTTGGAAAACTGGTCACTATATGTAAATTATATATATATATATTATATAAAAGTCATAGCATTAATAGATTCATATCTTTTATAATAATAATAAAAAATTATCATTTTTTGATAAAGTTTTTTAACTGATTATTATTTTTGTCGTCGTTATCAGTATAAAATTATTAATTTGCTTCAGTTTAAATATATAGAAATTTATTTCAACTTAAATATATATAAATAAAAAAATTAAATATATAATTTTTTTATTATATCTTTATATATAATAAAAGCATAGTTAACTTAAACATCATATTATAATTGTATGTTTTGGACTAGATTGTATTGTTATTATAAATAATAGTCATATAATATATGTATTTATTAGGATTTTTAATAATAATAATAATACAAATTATATTTTAGTAAGATTTTATAACTAACTTTTGTTATTATATAAATAATATTATTATTAGCTTTTTCACATTAAATAAAATAAAAACGGAAGGTTTAAATTACCTATAAAAAATCACTCTAATGTAGATAAAGATTATTTTTACAAATTTGTTAACTTTTTAAGCAAGAAACTAATGAAATAATAAAAATTTCAAATACAAAAAAATAAGTATATTGAATCTTTTTTGAATGAAATAAAAAAATAACAAAAAATCATTGATTTAATGTGATTGTATAGATTTCAATATATAAAACTATGTAGAAACAATACAATTGAAACAGTATATAAAATATATAATTATAAAAAACAATAATTTAAAGTTTCAAATTTATTAGAAATATATGAATTTTTTCTATGAAAATATAAAAATAAAATGAACAACTTTTAAATATAAGAATTTCACCATGAATGCACAGAAAGCTAGCAGTATCATCAAAAATGCCCTGAGGTTTTTGTCTTCTCCTGCGTGTCCTACTTTATTGGAAAGAAATATGCATTTGCCCTTCAGTTAAAAAGCGTTGAGTATTAGATGATTGTGGTCATAAGTGACTGTGGTAAACGGACAAAAGTGGCATGTGACGTGAAAAGCTACAGAGAATAATAAAGAATAAAGAATAAAGAGTCAGGTTCTTAACAAAAGAATAAAGTCAGGTTGACCGAAAGAAGAAAATTGAAATCTCCAAAATACAATTTCTAATCCAAAATTTAGGGTTCGATAGAAGGTTGGCGGTGTGAAAGTGATAAAATCATGATTGTGGACTTTTTGAAGATTTATATAAACTCTTTTTGCTACTTTGTTTTATTTCGAATCTAAAGGATATACTAACACGATTCTGGTCACAAATGGAAATAAAATCAAAAATTTTTTTTAAATTTTTTTTAGAGAACCTGCTTTTGCTTTTTTTTTTATTGATTAAGAAACTTATTCAAAAGTTAATCAAAATATTTTCATAAATCTTAAAGAACAAATCTCCCTAAGACTCTTACTTATAGATTAGGCTAATCTCCCTAATCTGATAGGATTTACATGAAGCTTATCTAAATCATTTGGTGTTATTTATAGTAACTAATTTTTATCTAAAGATAACTTAGAGCCTAAGCTAAAGAATTATTCAACATTCACCCCCTAATTCCGACTTGAATTCCGGGAGCAATGATCTCGATGACACCTAGCATATCCCTCATTTCTTTAAACTTGATTCTTCCTAATGGCTTTGTGAGAATGTCCACTTTTTGTTCTTCACCGGCTAAATGCTCAACTTTGATTTGGTTGTTCTCCACACACTCTCGAATGAAATGATATCTAGAGAGTATGTGTTTACTTCTTCCATGAAAAACCGGGTTCTTTGTGAGTGCAATGGCTGATTTGCTATCGATCCTTAGCTTGACTTTCTTGTCTTCATCCACGATTTCTTTCGTTAGCTCCTTAAGCCATATTGTTTGTTTTGCAGCTTCGTTGGCAGCCATGAATTCGGCTTCACAAGAGGATAAAGAAACTGTGGGATGTTTTTGTGATTCCATATAATTGGTGATGAGTTAAGATATAAGACGTGTCCTAAGGTGCTTCTACCGTCATCAAGATCAATGTTGTGACTACTATCACTATGCCCAACGATTGTCCTTGATCCATTCTCTTAAAGTGTAAAACAAAATTAGTTGTACCTTAAGATATGTTTGAGTGCTTTTCCATGTGATTCCTTTGGACTTTGCATATATCGGCTTAACTCTCCAACCACATATGCTATGTCCGGTCTTGTGTGAACTAGATAACGTAAACATCCAATCGTTCGTGTATACCCCGTGGCATCAATCTGAGATTCATTTTCAGCCTTAGAAAGTTTTAGATTTGATTCCGTTGGTGCTTGAGCTGCATTATACGAGTCCATTTTCGTGTCTTTGAGGATCTCTTTAGTATATCCTTCATGTTTTATCTTTATCCCACTATTACTTTGAATTACTTCAATTCCAAGATAGAATGTCAACTTACCTAGATCTGACATCTCAAACTTTCTTGACATATCCTTCTTGAATTGCTTTATGATTCTTTGAGTTGATCCGGTAATCGACATAGATTGCTATAATCAGAAATTCATTCTTTTCTTTCTTTATGTAGACGGTGGACTCCTTTACACACCTCTTGATGTTCATCCTTTTCAGAAAAAGATCGAGTTTCACATTTCATGCTCTTGGAGCTTGTCTTAAACCGTACAAAGCTTTGTGTAGTCTATAGACTTTGTTTTCTCCTCGTTTGCTAATGAAGCCTTCCGGTTGACTCACATAGACTTTTTCACTCAATTCTCCATTCAAGAAGGCTGTTTTGCGCATAACCCTTGGCTACTAGTCTTGCTTTGTATTTTTTATTGATCCATCTGCATTCCTTTTGATTTTGAAGATCCACTTTGGACCAATAGTCTTTGCTCCATCAGGTTTGAAACAAGTTATCATGTACCATTTTTGATGATTGATTCCATCTCGATCTTCATAGCATTTATCCATTCTTGAAGATCTAGGTAGGTGTCAGGTTCTATGTCTATTGTTATTAGTAATTTTTCACCTTCAAGTTCACCTAACAACACATAGTCATTGAGATATCTTGGTCTAGAAATTGCTCTACCAAACCGAGAAATAGATTGATCGTTGATTTGATCTTCATCACCATCTTCGTGAATTTCTTCATACATCTTAGTCTATTGCTTCTTTGGGTTCTTCTCCTCCTTCTTCGTGTTCATCAAGATTATCTTCTGCTTCATTTTCTTCTCCTCCAAGATTCTCTTGATGAATATCGAACATACCCGGTTCTCTATCATTTTCTTTGGTAGTTTCTCAATCCCAAGCATTTCCTTTATCAAAGATTACATCTCTACTCACATTACTTTTCTTGTGATTTGATCATAAAGCCTATAAGTTTTGGAACCAGATTTAGAACCTAGATTGATCACACTCCTTGATCTATCATCGAGCTTCTTAAGGTGTGGACCATTGATTTTTTCATAAGCAACACAACCAAAAACCCTTAAGTGTTCAATATTTGGTTTTCTTCCCACATATTACTCAAAAGGTGTTTGTCCTTTCAGAGCTTTCTTTGGTAACCTATTGATAAGATAGGTTGAATGTCTTACGGCTTCCCCCCAAAATTCATTTGGTACCTTCATCTCTTTGAGTAAGCTTCTTGTCATCTCCATTAGAGTACATTTCCTTCTTTCAACTACACCATTTTGTTGAGGTGTATATGGTGCAGTTAGATGTCTTGTGATCCCATTCTCTTCAAAAAGTTGAACTCAAAGAAAGTAAACTAACCTCCTCTATCGGTGCGAAACAGTTTGATGGTCAAAGTTGTTTGCTTCTCAATATTATCTTTAAACATTTTGAACCAATCAAATGTCTTACTTTTCTCTTTTAATAAGAAGGACCATATATATGTTAAATGATCATCTATCAATACAAAGATATATTGATTTCTTGCTGGAGTCGTACGTGAAATCGGACCAAATAAGTCCCCATGCATCAGCTCCAAAACCTTTTGTGCTCGGAAATTTGTCTTTGTTGGAACCGAGTTTTTGATTTGTTTTCCAAAAAGATAAACTTTCTCATGGTTTATTTGCGGTAATCCAATAACTTATATCCTTTCTTACTATGTTATTCATCACCCCAAAGCTCACATGCCCTAGCCGTAAGTGCCAAGCTCTCGTGATGTCATCGTCTTTGGCGAGAATACACTTTTGATGACTAGTCTCGAGTAACGTTTTGTACAGCCGGTTTGATGATCTTGTCACTTGAACTAATAGTCTTCCACGTGAGTCTCTAAGGTGTAATTGATATCCTTTCATTTTAACTTCACATCATTCTCAGTTGCTTGTCTAAAACTTATGATATTATGCTTCAAATCAGGTATAAAATAAATGTTTTTGAGTACCTTTCTGTCTCCGGTTTTGTCAACAAACATGATAAATCCTTTCCCAACTATATTGACATATGACCCATCTCCAAATTTTATTTTTCCTTTATAATTTTCCTTTAGCTTAGAAAAGAACTCTTTGTTTGCGTCATGTGATTACTTGCTCCGTTGTCAAGGTACCAAATTTTTGGGCCTTCTTTACTTGCTTTATAAGTTTTAGGGAAAAATTTATCTTCATTGAAGAACACAATCTCATGAACATAAAGGGCTTCTTCTTAAAATTTTTCTTCCTCCTCTTTATGTTCATTGAGATTTGCTTCTTGACTCTCTCTAGGTCTATCGGGACACACTGAAAAAATGTCCCGACTTATCACATCTCCAACATATCACTTTGGATCAATCTTTACTTCCCCTTTTGTCATAGCTTTTGGTCTCTTCCTCTTGGTCTCGGTTACTTGATCTTCCTCGACATTTTCCACGGCCTCGACCTCCACGTCCTTGGCCTCGACCTCGTCGTCTTTCTTCTCTTCCATTTTTTGAAAACATAAGTTTTCCTTGCTCTTCCGCGTGCTTGTTTTTTGCTTTAATTCTTTTTTCAAATGCCTTGATTCTCCAGATTATCTCTTCGAACCTTGTCGTCTTATGGTCTACAATTGTTCTAGAGAAGCCAAAATGTGAATATACTTATCCACCGGTAATCCATTAAGAAATTTCTTGACAAGTCTTGTTTCACTAATGGATTCTCCAAGTGAGGTCGATTGAGCTGCAATTCCGAAAATATTCCCCGTAAATTCATCAACCATGTCTTCGTTACTCATGGTCAGTCTTTCTAGATCTGCTAATAGGGTTTTTAACCTTGCTTCCTTCACACGATCAACTCCTTGATACCGTGATTTAATAGCATCCCAAAGCCCTTTAGCCGTATCTTGATCTCCGATATTCAAGATAAGTTCTTCGGGAATAGATTGAAACAAGTCTC
>JAKUCM010006402.1:0-14602 GCA_023374145.1 Lepidium sativum
TGCATTTGATATATCAAATTAAAATTTTGACGACAAAGAATTCTAAATGTATTTTGTGATCGAAAAAATGCTCTTAAAATATTATATCTTATATTATTTATGAATTTGTATTATTGAAGATTGAATGTACAATTGTAAGAAAAATGACTTCTTATTTATTTTTTGAGAAAATTGTTTTACATATTACAATATTTCTTATTGTTGCAAATAACATAATATTTACTGTTTAGTTTAGTCTTATCACACACAAAAAGTAAAATTGAAATCAATGTTAGTGATACGAACACGATAATAGCCGTAGGCGACCCAACTGCGCTAATGCTAATTCCTCCTACACGAATAGATCAATCTCAACCAAACCTATGTCGTGTTTGATTAGAATTTAGAGTGGTACTAAATTTTTAGTTATACCCGAAATAGAATTTAAAATTGTGTCAATATCTTTAAGAAGCCCAAAGATTCTATCTTAGGTGGCTATTATAACTAAAAAAACCAATCAAAGAAAATGTTATTTGGATTATTTTAGTTAAATGTCAATATCATTATGAATCGTCCAAACTGTTTACTATTTAATTCCTCGATATTATGCATACTTTACACGTTTATTATTATTATTATTATTATTATTATTATTATTATTATTATTATTATTATTATTATTATTATTATTATTATTATATATAACAAATTGGTTTATCAAATACTAGCAACTTGTATTATTACCAAATCTCTTTTTATAAATAATATAAGATAATTTATGATATGATTAAGTAATATTCTATCATTTACATAAAAATATGGTATTATTTAAGTTGTGAGACTATAAAATAGTTTTAAAATATGGTTGTTAGGCTTTGTAGCCTTCGATCCTTTGCTATATCTGTATAATTAGATGCTTACTAATTTGGTGTTCTTTTGTATATTGTTTGCAGAAACTAATGAGTTCCCAAGATCAAAACCAAATTTGGTACGTCTCACCAGAGATATCCGGAAAAGCTCCAAACACTTAGAGTTCTCAAACTCTCACACAGTCCCCTTTACAAGATAGAGAAACCAGAAATCTCTTCCCCTTAGATCCTATATGTTCTACCGAGAAAAGATGATCTCCTCACTTCCTCTCAAAACACATAACACTCACACAAGGTATGTTCTCTTGTTTCTCTTCTTTAACCTCTAGAATGTGAGACCAAGTCCACTCCTTTCCATGTTAAGCCTCTCATCAATTTGTATTAATCTCCTATCAGCAATCCTTCTTTTGGTATTGATGTTAACACCTAAGACCAATCCAAAAGCAAATGTTGACTTCACCCTTCTCATAAGAATCTTGTCTTTTCTTATAGGGCCAAAAGAAACAAGAGGAGAGTGTTAATGACTTATGGGCTTGTTCTTGGCCAGAAACCAAAACGAATGGCCCATCTAGCCCAACACTCAAGACCCAATCGCTCTCCAATAAAATCGACATCGATGGGCCTTGAAAAATAGTCCAAACACTCTCTTCTCTGATGGAGAAACGATTCACCTTTCCCCCCACATGCGACATTTATTCCCCGTCGCATGCAAATCGCCACCGGTCCAGAAATTGACTGGACTAGCATCTGAGAATCCTCAGATGCTTCAACGCTTCTTCAAACTTCTTCATCCTAACAGATTTCGTAAAGATGTTCGCTGGGTTCTCCTCAGTTCCGAAATGCTTCTTCAAACTTCTTCGTCCCCAACTGATTTCGTAAAGATGTCTGCTGGGTTCTCCTCAGTTCCGATCTACAAACACCTGAATCAGACCCTCCTCAGTTACATCTCGGATGAAGTGATAGCGCGTCTTAATATGTTTCGTCCTCGTCGTGGAACATATGGTTCTTCACCAGGAAGATCCCACTTTGAGAGTCACTGTACAACCTTACAACATCTTGTGGAAACCTGAGTTCCGAGGTAATCGATCTTAAACCATATAGCCTCTTTAGCTGATTCAGCCATAACCAGATACTCAACTTCTATAGTAGATAAACGCAACTGTTTGCTGTAAACCTGACCTCCAACTTACCATATTATTTCCCCACTTGAAAAAACATATCCCGTAGTTGAGCGTCTTTTGTCTAGATACGCAGCATAGTCGTTATCACAAAACCCTTAACTTCGAATTTATCTGACTTAGTGAATGTGGGAGCATAGTCTTTAGTATCTTTTAAATATCTGAGTATCCAGTTGACAACCTTCCAATGTTCTTTGCAAGGTTCACTAATGAACCTGCTGACGAGCCCGACTGCGTGAGCGATATCTGGACGAGTGCTCACCATGGCGTACATTAGGCTGCCAACAATACATCAATAAGGTAAGTTTTCAATCTCAACTACAGCCTCTGCTTTATCTTCTTGTCTTGTACTTCAAAAGTTTTAGTTGTGTTCCAATAGGAGTTAGAACAACTTATAGCATCTGTCATTGCAAAACTCTTAAGTACCTTCTCGATGTAAACTTGTTGAGACAATTGTAAACTATTTGCTTTTTCTGTCTCATATAATGTCAATTCCTAGTATACGTCTAGCTACACCTAAGTCTTTCATCTCGAACTCACAGCTCATTATAAGTCTTTAAGCTTCTGAATCTCAGCCATACACTCTTAGCTACCAGAAGTATATCATTAACGTATAGTAGCAAATATACATAGACATTCTCTTCACATTCCTTAAAGTACACACGTGGATCATTCTTGCTTCTAGTATAACCCTTCTTTGTGATGAATGTATGAAACCTTATGTTCCACTGTCTAGGAGACTACTTGAGACCGTAAATAGACTTTGGTAACATACATACTGATAAGATCCTACTGTGGCTTAGGAAGATCCAGGAATGAGATCAAGTGATTGCAACAACTTCAGAACGCAAGGGAATCCGAAGAGACAGACCTCAGATGTTATTGACGAGATAAATCGCAGGAGTACTCGAAATCGAATGAAAACTTAGAAGCGGATAGATGAAGAGTCGATGAGTCTTGTGGTTAGTTTTCAGCAAATTCCGACGAGTGATGATGAAGATACGATGGGGAATACGAACAGACACCCGTGACAGAATTGTGGATTGAAATGAACTATCAAGAGTGGTGAGAAAGCTCTTGATCTTCAATCTTGTAGACCATTCGGATATGACACAACCAAATAGATAACAAGTTCGAGGATTTTACTCCTCAGAGATCAAACAAATTTGAAAGGAGGTTTTTGATTAAAATGTTTTATGAAATGAAAGGAACTAGGGTTTAACATACTTATAGAAAACCAGCCACGAAATGGGCCTTTGAAATGAGTGGGCCTAAAGTACAAATGCCCAAAAGTTAAAATAAAAGACTAGAATAAGTCCACTTAAAGTCTTAGTCGAAAATAGTCTTCCCTTTCCCTTTCTAAGCATGTTGTCAATGAGGCAGATGTATAGTGTGTATTGACAAGCCTCATTAAAAACCTTGGTCTAGAAAACCCATTGGGATAAAACGAGACACAAGGAAAAAAGTGCAAGAATACACACCTCTCATTGACAACCCTTAGTCGGCTTGAATCAAAACAAGTGTGGTTTGATTAGCCATAAGACTAAGGTTGCTCTCAACTTGTATTAGCAATGTGCCAACAGCCTGTTCGAGTAGTCTAGCCTTGGATCGAGTAGTTGGTCCAATCGGTACATCCAAAGCTTGTTGAACTCCTTCAACTCCGAGCTCCATAGTATCTTCTTGTCCTGGTGCTTGTTGCTGGTCCATGATCATATCATCCCCTCCTTCTTGAAAAGGATTTGACCTCAAATCCAGATCACCTACAACGAAAGGAGCCAAGTCAGCAACATTAAAACTACTACTCACAGTATACTTACCTTGGAGATCCAACTGATAGGCATTGTTGTTGATCTTCTTGACAATCTTGAAAGGACCATCCATTCTAGGCATCAGCTTCAATTTTCTCTCATTTGGAAACCTATCTTTCCTTAGGTGTATCCAAACAAGATCACCTTCCTTGAAGAGCACCTCCTTGCGGCTTTTATTAGCTTGCTCATCATATTTCTTTGTTTTCTCCTCTATGTTGGTTCTGGCTTGCTCATGAAGCTTCTTGACAAATTCAGCTTTCTTTTGTCCATCCATGCTAAGTCTCTCACTCAAAGGTAAAGGCATTAGATCCAAAGGAGAGATGGGATCAAACCCATAAACAAGTTGAAATGGAGAAAACTTAGAGGCTGAATGCACAGAATGATTATATGCAAACTCAACATGTGGCAAACAATCCTCCCAAGTCTTAAGGTTTCGCTTAACTAGAGCCCTAAGGAGAGTAGAGAAGGTTCTATTAACTACTTCAGTTTGACCATCTGTTTGGGGATGACAAGTAGTAGAGAACATTAGTTTGGTACCTAGCTTAGACCAAAGAGTTTTCCAAAAATAACTAAGAAATTTTGCATCACGATCTGAAACTATCGTCTTAGGCATACCATGTAGTCGGATTATCTCTCTAAAGAACAAGCTAGCAACATTAACAGCATCGTCAGTTTTGTGACAAGGAATAAAATGTGCCATTTTAGAAAAACGGTCTACTACAACAAAGATTGAATCTCGTCCATGTCTAGTCCTAGGCAATCCTACAAAAAAATCCAAAGAAATGTCATGCCAAAGATGCAAAGGAATAGGGAGAGGAGTATACAGACCGTGAGGTTGTGCTTTGGCCTTAGCCATTTTACATGTTGGACACCTAGCACAATACCTTTCGACATCACGTCTCATATGTGGCCAATGGAATTGTTCTTGCATGACATGCATTGTCTTAACCACTCCAAAATGTCCCATTAAGCCTCCATAATGAGCTTCCTTAACAAACAAATCTCTCAAAGAAGAATTAGGCACACACAAGCGATTATCATATAATAAAAAACCCTCGTGCCTATAGTATTTGCCAACTGCAAACTTCTCACATGCAGCAAAAGTCTCCTTAAAGTCGGAATCATTAGCATAGAGAGACTTGATATGTTCAAAACCCAGCAACTTAACCTCAAGAGTAGCAAGTAAGGTGTACCTTCTGGATAATGCATCAGCCACAACATTTTCTTTACTTTTCTTGTACTTGATGACATATGGAAATGTCTCAATGAACTCAACCCACTTAGCATGTCTCTTGTTAAGTTTCTGCTAACCTTTAAGATGCTTCAAGGACTCATGATCAGTGTGTATTACAAACCCTTTAGGCCAAAGATAGTGCTGCCATGTTTGGAGATACCTCACAAGAGCATATAGCTCCTTGTCATATGTTGGATAGTTGAGAGTGGCTCCTCCAAGTTTCTCACTGAAATATGCTATTGGTCTTTTCTCCTGCATAAGAACAGCCCCAATTCCTACACCTGAAGTATCACACTCAATTTCAAATGTCTTAGTAAAATCTGGAAGAGATAAAATAGGAGCATGAGTAAGCGTCTCTTTTAAAGCCTGAAAGGCTTCCTCTTGTGGAGAGTCCCATCTAAATCCCACATCCTTTTTGATTACTTCAGTAATAGGTGCAGCCAAGATGCTAAAGTTCTTTACAAACCGCCTATAAAACCCAGCTAGTCCATGGAAGCTGCGGACTTCACTAACTGTTTTAGGATTCAGCCATTCCTTGATTGCTTTGATCTTCTCTTCATCCACTCTAACTCCATCTGCACTCACAACAAAACCTAGAAAGACAAGGTTATCCGTTCCAAAGGTACATTTCTTTAAGTTAGCATAGAGTTTTTCTTTCCTAAGCACATCTAAAACCATCTTAATGTGTTCCACGTGTTCTTCTAGACTCTTGCTAAACACCAGAATGTCATCAAAGTATACCACTACAAAAACACCTATAAATGCTCTTAGTATATGATTCATTAACCTCATGAATGTGCTAGGAGCATTGGTAAGACCAAAATGGCATAACTAACCACTCATATAGACCTTGTTTCGTTTTAAATGCAGTTTTCCACTCATCACCTCCTTTCATTCTAATATGGTGATAATCACTCTTTAGATCAACCTTAGAAAATACCTTAGACCCATGCAACTCATCTAACATGTCATCTAGCCTAGGAATGGGATGTCGATACTTCACCGTAATGTTGTTAATAGCACGGCAGTCTACACACATTCTCCAGCTATTATCCTTTTTGGGTACAAGGAGGACGGGTACAGCACATGGGCTCATGCTTTCTCTAATGAGTACCTTCTCCAATAGCTCTGTCACTTGCCTTTCAAGTTCTTTGGTTTCTACTGGATTAGTTCTATATGCTGGTCTGTTCGGTAATGAAGCACCTGGTATGAAATCAATTTGGTGCTCAATCCCACAAATTGGTGGAAGACCTTCAAGATTCTCTTCTGGAAACACGTCTTCATAGCTCTGCAAAAGATTAACAATACTACTCGGAAGCTCCGGTTCTAGTTCAGCCACTGTTAGTAAATTTTCTCTAATCAATACTAAAGCATTAGGTGTATTACTCCCTTTAGTTTGTGCTTTAGTGGACTGAGTAGTGGTGGATTCATCCTTGTGTCTCATCATGATTTGATCTAAATATACCTCATGTGGAGACATTGGTAAAAGAGTAATCTTCTTGCCATTAATCTCAAAGCTGTGCTTGTTTGTGAAGCCATCATGAACAACATGGCGATCAGATTGCCAAGGACGTCCAAGCAAAAGGTGACAAGCTTCCATAGGTAATACATCACATAGAATCTCATCTTGATACTTCCCAATGCTGATAGGTACTCGAACTTGCTTCTTTACTTCCATTTCTCCTTCTTCACTCAACCATTGCAGCTTATATGGCTGAGGGTATAGCAGCTCCTTGAGATTGAGTTTCTGGACCATAGTCTTGCTAGCAACATTTGTACAGCTTCCTCCATCGATGATTACACTGCAGATTTTATCCTTTACCATGCAACGTGTGTGAAACAAGTTCTCTCGTTGTGCTTGTTCAGAATCCTTATCTTTGACAAGAACACTAAGAGCTCATCGTGACTAGAAGTGGACCTTTAATTGGCAATTCACCTTCAGCGTCTGATGCTTCTTCTGACTTCTCATCCTCAGATTCAAACTCCCCATCAGCCCTTATCAAGATAATTCGGTGGTTAGGGCATTCATTAGCATAGCGTCCCAATCCATGGCACTTGAAATACTTTAGATCTCTAGCTCTAGTATTGGTCTTCATTGGTGCTTTAGACTCCTTTGATCCACTTGGCTTGACCTCTTTATAAACAGAAAGTTTGTCTTCAGCCTTAATGTTGGGTTTCAAAACCTTTTGAAAACCAGTTCGTGAATCCTTAGCATAACTCATTCTGTTGCTATTGTAATTCGATCGATTACTCTTCCTCTTAAGCTGTTTCTCATACATGACAGCCTTATGTAGCAGTTCTTCTAAGTCCAAGTAGTCACACACCTCCAGAAGATCAATAAGATCTCTATTAAGTCCTCCTAAAAAACGAGACATAGTAGCTTCACTACTTTCTTGGATATCAGCTCGTAACATCAAGGTTTCTAGCTCTTGATACTACTCATCCACAGTATTACTACCTTGACTTAAATTCCTTAGCCTTGTGTGAAGCTCTCGATGGTAATGGTTTGGTACAAATCTCTTGCGGAGAAACTGTTTCATTCTCCTCCAACTCCGAATAGGAAGCTCACCATTTTTTCTTCTGGTTGTTACAAGTTGATCCCACCAACTTAGAGCATAATCATAGAATTCTGTAGCAGCATAACGAACTTTGCTCTCCTCAGTATAGTACTGACACTCAAACACTAGCTCAATCTTCTTTTCCCACTCTAGGTAAGCATCGGGGTCACTTTTTCCATAGAAAGGTGGTATCTTAAGTTTCAGACCATAAGAAGTATTGTTTTGCTGCGGTGGTGCTTCTTGTCTTACACGCCTCCTCATGTGGAATGTCTGAATAGAACGTTCACTGCCATAATAATCTGTAGCTTCTTCGTCTTGGCTTAAGTGTTCTCGTTCGTTTGCTGGTGACGGAGGTCGCATACTGTTTCCACGATTGTTGTTAACCTCACGTTCAGATCCACTAGGTTCCTTAGCTGTAGAGTGATTTGATTGTGTCTCCTTTCGAAAAGCATCAAGCTTAGTATCAATAATCTTGCTCATCTGAACCGTAATAGCTTCAATGAAGAGCTTATCATAACGAGCATTACTAGACTCTGGATCTTCTGTTTCCTCCATGTTCCTGCAAGAGAATCAAAGAGACAAGCAAGTAATCCAATCCCAAAACATCTATGAACACTCAAAAGAAACAGATCTATAATTCCAAGTCCTAGAATACCAAAAGACAATTCTGTTTTTTTCAAATCTGAACAAGTATTCAAATATAAAAGAGAATAAAAAGAGTTTTGATGCAACCTGACTTGATTTTGGCTCTGATACCACTTGATAAGATCCTACTGTGGCTTAGGAAGATCCAGGAACGAGATCAAGTGATTGCAACAACTTCAAAACGCAAGGGAATCCGAAGAGACAGACCTCAGATGTTATTGACGAGATAAATCGCAGGAGTACTCGGAATCGAATGAAAACTTAGAAGCGGATAGATGAAGAGTCGATGAGTCTTGTGGTTAGTTTTCAGAAAATTCCGACGAGTGATGATGAAGATACGATGGGGAATACGAACAGACACCGTGACAGAATTGTGGATTGAAATGAACTATCAAGAGTGGTGAGAAAGCTCTTGATCTTCAATCTTGTAGACCATTCGGATATGACACACCAAATAGATAACAAGTTCGAGGATTTTACTCCTCAGAGATCAAACAAATTTGAAAGGGGGTTTTTGATTAAAATGTTTGATGAAATGAAAGGAACTAGGGTTCAACATACTTATAGAAAACCAGCCACAAAATGGGCCTTTGAAATGAGTGGGCCTAAAGTACAAATGACCAAAAGTTAAAATATAAGACTAGAATAAGTCCACTTAAAGTCTTGGTCGAAAATAGTCTTCCCTTTCCCTTTCTAAGCATGTTGTCAATGAGGCAGATGTATAGTGTGTATTGACAAGCCTCATTAAAAACCTTGGTCTAGAAAACCCATTGGGATAAAACAAGACACAAGGAAAAGAGTGCAAGAATACACACCTCTCATTGACAACCCTTAGTCGGCTTGAATCAAAACAAGTGTGGTTTGATTAGCCATAAGACTAAGGTTGCTCTCAGCTTGTATTAGCAATGTGCCAACAGCCTGTTCGAGTAGTCTAGCCTTATATCGAGTAATTGGTCCAATCGGTACATCCAAAGCTTGTTGAACTCCTTCAGCTCCGAGCTCCATAGTATCTTCTTGTCCCGGTGCTTGTTGCTGGTCCATGATCATATCACATACTTCATCTCCTTTAGTAAAACCCTCTGGTTGTTCCATCATAATTCTTTCTTCTAGCTCACCATGCAAAAATGCCGTCTTTACATCCATTTTTTCAAGTTCAAAATCCCCATAAACCACCAAAGACATGACTATTCGAATAGTAACATGCTTGACCATATGTGAGAAAATTTCGTGATAGTCAATACCCTCCAATTGTGAGAATCCTTTAGCCACCAAACGTGCCTTGAATCTAGGCTCTTCTACATTAAGTATTCCAAGTTTGAATTTGAATATCCATTTGAACCCAATGATTCTCTGTTTCCGGGGCCTTTTAATCAACTTCCAAGTGTTGTTCTTGTCTAAGGATTCTATTTCTTCTTCAATAGCTTTTAACCATTGTGTTCTATATTTCCCACTTATTGCTTCTTGATAGCTATTTGGTTCATCATCATCTATGTCTTGAGCCATATTCAAAGCATAAGCAAACATATCAAAGTCATCAAAATCTACTAGGCAATTTAGCAGGAGCTCTTCTTTCTCTGTCTTTGGCTAGAAGATAACCATCTAGGGATGTATTTTATGATCTAGAAAACTCATTTTCTACTTCTTCATACATTTCTTGTTCTGAACTAGGATATGTAGGGTCTCCACCTTGAGTTGAATAACCTTCTGAACCAGATTCTTCAACCCTTTCTTCACTTGCCTCATTCGGAAGAATGAAAGAAACTCTGTTTCCCTTCTGTTTAGTCTTTTCGATTTCATATTTTGTCATACTCTTCACATCCTTGTAGATGATATTTTCACAGAAGATGACATTTCTGCTTGTGAAACACTTTCTGTCTTCAATATTCCAAATCCTGTATCCTTTAACACCTTGCAGATAACCCATCAAAATTCTTTTCTTGGCCCTAGGTTTCAGTTTACCTTGATCACGTAGTAGTAGTAGACCAAACACCCAAACCTTCAAATATGTCCATATTCAGGTTTTCTCCCAGACCAAACTTCTTCTGGAATTTTGTGATTTAGTGGTGAATAGGGCGTTATGTTAATTAAATACACCACAATACCTAAGGTCTGTGCCTAGAATGCTTCTTCTAAACCGGTTTCACTTAACAAACTCCTTACATTCTCTAGTATAGTCCTATTTAACCTCTCAGCCACTCCATTTTGTTGAGGGGTGTAAGGACACGTTTTGTGCCTTTGAATTCCATTCTCTTTGCAGAAATCATCAAAGTTTCTATTACAGTATTCTAAGCCATTATTTTTCCTTAGGGTTTTAACTCTTTTCCCACTCTGATTTTCCACGAGAGATTTCGATTCCATGAACTTTGGTAGAGCCTCATATTTGGTATTTAGGAAATAAATCAGACTTTTCTTGAAAAATCATCAATGAATGAGATTTAGTATAGCTTTAGCTAAACTCGCGTGTCACATTTGGTGAACTCATAAATCAGAATGAACATACTCTAAAATCCCCTTAGAAGTAATTTTTCCTGTTCCAAAGGATAACTTATGTGCCTTTCCATAATGCAATGTTCACATCTACTTAGTGTTGAGACGTCTTTAGTATCCAGTACATTATAGCTCACTAGAAGCTTCATAACTTTCTCATTCATGTGTCCAAGTCTGCTATGCCAGAGAGTAGTTGAATCTAGATTATTTGGTGTAACAACATTTGCTTGTTCAGAAATTGGTTTTCCGTCAAGATAATATAGTGTGTCCTTCTAGTTCCCTGCCAACACGTCCTTTTCAACTTTATACACCTGCATCCTACCATTTCTCGACTTGAACCAACATCCAACAAATTCTAACAGTCCCAAAGAGATCAAATTGCATTTTGTAGTAGGTGAAAACTTGACATTGGTCAAAACACCACTGTCCCATTGTAATTTATGATTTTCACCTTTCCAATAGCTGTGATTTCGCAATAAGTATCATTTCCATCAAAATTTTCCCTTCATTTGTCTCATAAACATCAAACATTAGCTCCTTATGGTAAGTCATATGATATGAGCATCCTGAATCTAGAATCCAACCTTGTCTTGATGAGTGAAAAACCATTAAAACTTCTGGTTCATCAGTACCAACCCTTTAAGCTTTTGCAATACCAGCTTCAGCCTTCTCTTGTTTTGGTTTGTCTGAACCATTTTGTTTCCTCTTGGGAAAATCCTTTTTGAAATGATCTTCACTCTCACATATCCAACATCTCTTCTTAAACTTAACACAAGATTTGCTCCTGGACTTAGATCTTTGTTTTCCCTTTCTGTCTGTTCGACCTCTCGGGTATTCAGCCATTAATCCTTCACCAGTATTCTTAGACTCCAGTAATCCTTTTCCCTTAAGTTCATACTCAACCGAATAAGTAGCCTTGATAGTTTCATCTACCGTAATCATTGTATTTCCAGGACTGTATTTCAATGTGTGAACACGATTTTCAAACCTTTTTGGTAGACTGTTCAATAATATTGCTGCCTGGTCTTCATGCTCCAGTTTAACTCCCAAACTAGAAAGCTCCGATAACAATTTATTGAACACATCTAGATTTGCATCTAGATTCTTGTCTTCTTTCATTTTGAAACTGTAAAACCTCTGTTTCAAGTCTAGTCGATGAGGCATTGATTTAACTTGATAGATATCTTTCAGAGCGGTCCATAGACCTTGTGTTGTCTTCTCCTTGATGACTTTATGCAACACAATGTCTGTAATACTGGAAGTTAACAAGTTTCTTACCCTCTTATCCTTAAGTTTCACTAGCTTTGTTTTCTTCTTTAACTCTGCTAGAGTTACCGTTTTTGGGTCTGCTTCATGTTCAGTTTCAGCTTCTGAGTCTGCTGAAGTATGAATAACATTTCCCAGACCTAAAATCTCTAGCTCAGCTGATACCCTATATTTCCAGAGAGCAAATCACCTTCCCCATCGAACTTTTCCACTTCGAATTTTCCTTGTGTGGGTTCCATGTGATATATTTAGAGATAAAATATAAACAACCTCCGTAGAATACCTCTTAGTCGCAACTCCTTATAAGACTGATCTGAGTCTTTGTAACCGAGGCTCTGATCCTTTGCTCTCTCTGTATAATTAGATGCTTACTAACTTGTGTTATTTTGTATGTTGTTTGCAGAAACTAAAGCAAGAAAAAGACACAAGGGATTAATGGGTTCCCAAGATCAAAACCGATCTTGGTACGTCTCACCGGAGATACCCAGAAAAGCTCACAACACTTTGAGTTCTCAACCTCTCACTCCCCTTTACAAGATAGATAAACCAGAAATCCCCACCCTTCTTGATCCCATATGTTCTACCGAGAAAAGATGATCCCCTGACTTCCTCTCAAAACACATAACACTCACACAAGGTATGTTCTCTTGCTTCTCTTCTTTAACCTCTATAATGTGAGACCAAGTCAACTCCTTTTCATGTTAAGCCTCTCATCAATTTGTATTAATCTCCTGTCAGCAATCCTTCTTTTGGTATTGATGTTAACACCTAAAACCAATCCAAAAGCAAATGTTGACTTCACCCTTCTCATAAGAATCTTTCTTTTCTTAAAGGGCCAAAAGAAGAGTGTTAATGACTTATGAGCTTGGTCTTGGCCATAACCAAAATGAATGACCCATTAGCCCAACACTCAAGACCCAATCGATCCAATAATGGTCAAACTTATGATATCATGTTATATATTTAAGTTTTGATATGATTCATAATTGTTTGTCAAGATATACCACCTAGTGTAATACATAATAATTAAAATCTTTCAAGTAAAACCATTTTTTATCTACGAGAAGCTACCATAATTTGAATCCAGTTTATTCAAATATTCAAACATTTCTTCTACCTGTTGAGCTATAAATATAATTCTTTAAGTCATATTTTCACTTTTCTTCATTATATTTTAGAAAAATTACACATATTAAAAAATATTTAATAGTTAACTATTAGTGTAAAATAATCTGTAATACATAATTTTCTATAATTTTACACCAATCGTAATTTAATAAATTTAATTAATACTTTTAAAATTTATAATTATAATCATTAATTGATAAAATTGCATAGAAAACTTAACAAATAAATCTATTAGAAACAATAATAAATTCAACTTAAGAGTATTAAGTAATTTGTTTCTATAAATAAATCAGAGTATAAAACACATCGAGTCTTATCATTATCATTATCATTATCCATGCTGGTTCATGTGGGTCATTCACGAGGTCAATGGACTGTGACAGAAACAAGCATTATCAATTGGCAGTTGAGTTAATTATTGAATTAACTACCACTTTTGTTATTATAAAGCTTAATGCGTGTATTTAGATATCTTTTTTTAGTTAGAGCAAATCTACTTATAAAAGACAAACAAAAATTATTTGTTTTGTCAACATGGTGATCATTTACTGAGAATGTGCTCAACGAATTAGAAAATTGGTTGGTTTATTTTATTATATTTATATATTTGAAAAATCCTTGTAAAAGACTCATATTGTAAATGGTCTTAGACCATGGTTTATATTTTATTAATTCTTATTTATTATTTTTTGAAACAATGGCAGTTTGTTTAATTGTCTTTTACTTGTATATTTTAGTTGATCAATAAATTTCACCAAAAAATAAATAGGTCGGTTTATTTCCTGGATTTACTAGTTTCATGCTTTGGTGAGTTTTCTCTGTAAGCCCATGGGCTGTAATTTGGGCCAACAGGCCATTGATAAAAACAGTATGAAGACAAAAAACATTACTGGGGCGTCGTTTATAGATTGACACGTGGCAGTTTATTGTTGATAGACAAAATCGCGAAGCCGCTTCTATGAGATTCGTCACTCTCTTGTGGACTCGTGAGTTCTTAATTAAAGCTTAAACCTTTTGACCACATTTCAAATTGCTCGTTCTATATAGCCAGTCTCACAATAGCCGTACTGCTTTTTTTTGTTGACCTTTCTCCGTCGCCGGAAAATCATCACTGTTAGTGTTCTTCTTCTTCTCTTCCTTGATTTATCTTTTAATGCGGAATTAAGTTTAGGGTTTTCGTACTTCACTGTTGTAACCAAGTATTGGTTCTTAGTGGAATGCCTGACTATTGATTCGTTAATCTGCTCTTTGTTTTTCGTTTTTCGAATTTGAGGCCACTAGGATTTCTGATCGACTCTTCATTGTTTTGGAAGCTTGTATTTATGTGATTCGGTGGCAGGTGTATGATAAACATGGCGACTCTAAACCCGGCATTTACTGTTATTCGCCGAATAGTAATCCGATTAGGTTAGGACTTTTTGGGCCGCAATGCTTTGTCCGTGTCCCGAAA